>PVKE010019975.1:0-27963 GCA_004027555.1 Craseonycteris thonglongyai | reverse complement strand
AAGACATAGAGACCTATGGACACACTCAATAGCTTGGTGATTGCCAGAGGGAGGGGGAGGAGGGGGGAAGGAGAGAGGGAGGGGAGGTGGGAGAAGGCACCAGCATTATGGACACACTCAATGGTTTGGTGGTTACCAGGATGGGGGGGGAGGGGGGGACAGTTGTCGGGGGAGGTGGGAGTGGGCACTAGATATAAGGTGATGGAAGGGGAATGATACTGAGTGATGGGCACACAATATGATGCATGAATGATGTGATGTGGACTTGTACATCTGTAAACTGTCTAATTGTTACCAACCAATGTAACCTCATCAAATTTAACAATAAATTAAAAAAAAAAAAAAAAAGCTGCATATAATAAGCCTTTGGTGAAAGATTTCAAACTGACAACTAAGAAAAGATGCCTCACATCACCTGCTACTCCTAAAATACGTTGGTCAAAGAAAAGAAGTCGCTGAAGGGCTTATGAGTTGACTATGACTTGCCGCCAGGTACCGGTAACCATATGTAACTCAATGCCTAATTTATCTAGTGCTAGATATAGATCAAGTTGCTGGTATTTGATTTGGGTGTTAATGGACAATGACCAGCACCATTAGTATTGTGGCCATATATATCTATATTCTACCTTTTTACCCCTCTACTTGTCCAATGGGTCAGAACCTTCAAGGCACTATATCTGAGGAAGATACAGATATTCTCTGTTTTCTGACTAGCTCTCCTCCAGTAATCTTACCTACACCTTGTTCCACTGGTTTATTCACATGAGGACACCATGTCATTACCAATGACTAAATCCTTCCATAATCTCAATTCCAAGCATCTTACTCTCCAATCAACATCTATTTTTCAAGTTCATTCCCTCTAGAAACTCAACTCAAACAATCTTTTGAACCAACTGGGACTTATCACCCAATGATCCCACTACCTTTACACTTGCCTCACCCCCTGATAGTGCTTACTCCCTCCTTGACTAGTTTTTTTTTTTTTAAGGTTTTATTTATTTATTTTATTGTTTTTGACACAGAGAGAGAGAGATACAGAGACAGAGAGAGAACTGAACTGGGGGAGCTCCCCATTTCAGCATATGGGTCCGCACGGGCGGGCCTGGGGCCCGGGGCCGGGATTCGATCCTCGGGGCCAGGATTCGATCCTCGGTCCCAGCACTGCAAAGTGAGTGCTTAACCCCCTGAGCCATCCCAGCTTCCCCCCTCCTTGACTAGTTTAAATTACAAAAATATAACAACTTGCCTGCATATTCCCTTAGCTTCACTACCCTCCACTGGCTTCATTATTCTCTCCTGGCAAAACTCTAACCCTGAATAAAAACACAATCTCTGCCTACTCTGTGCCTATAGCTATGTAGCTAAATGAACGCTGCCACTGAAAAACACAACCATGTTAGCTGTCTCATCGTAAATTTGTGACCACCAACCTCAGATGGGCCCTTAGTTTTCCCAGCAATTCTAGGAAATTCACTAAATGTTTACTATCATACCCTTCTACTTCATACCTTCTTCTCTCTACTTAAACCTATCCTATCTCCTCCCTCATCCTCATTCTCAGCCTATGTATGACCCTGCTTCAGATTTCACTTAAGCAATCAAAAAAGAACTTACACAAGCTCCTACCCTAATATTTATTTACATAATTGCATCCATGCCCTTACACTCTACTGCGATGGTTAATTTTACACTGTCAACTTAGCCACGGGGTGTTCAGATATTTAAACATTATTCTAGGTATGTCTGTGAGGGTGTTTCTGGATGACATTAATATTTTTTTTTTAATACATATTTTACTTACTTATTTATTTTGACAGAGGAGAGAGAGAGAGATACAGAGACAGAGAGAGAACTGAACTAGGGGAGCTCCCAGTTCAGCATATGGTTCCGCATAGGCCGGGGCCGGGATTCGATCCTCAGTCCCCGGAGCTGCAAAGTGAGCGCCTAACCCACTGAGCCATCCCGGCTTCCCCGACATTAATATTTAAATCAGTAAACTGAGTAAAACAGACGGTCCACCCCTTCTGTTGAAGGAGTAAACATAACAAAGAGGCTGAGTAAGGAAAAACTGACTCTGCCTGACAGTCTTCAAGCTAGCACATTAGTCTTCTGCTTTCAGACACATACACCATTAGTTCTCCTGGTTCTCAGGCCTTCAGATTTGGACTGAAACTATACCATCTGCTCTCCTAGGTCTCCAGCTTGCCAACAGGGGAATGTATATGTATGTGTGTGTGAGTGTATCTTTGTGTGTGTGTGTGTGTGTGTGTGTACGCGTGTGCGCACATGTGTGTATACAAAGGCTAGCTGATACTGCAAAAATTAGCAGACTGCTCTAATATTAAAAATTACACTATGAAGCAGGGGAGTAGAGTGGAAAGAAATCTGGACTTAGAGTTAGAATATATATACACACATACATACATAGATAGAGAGAGAATTGCTATAGAGAGCTCTGTGCTCCTAAATTCAGCCCCTCTCATGTGTACACTAGATTCCATACTCTCTCATCGACTCAATTTTTCCCTCTACTAGTCTACTAGAAAAGTCCCAAAATCCCTTCAGTATATAAATAAGCATATCACAATTTCTGCCATCTTAAAACAAGCAGACAAATTTGACTCTCAGTTAACTGCTCCATTCTTCTTCTCCTTTATAGAAAAACTACTCAAGAGTTATCTATACTAGCATATCTATTTCCACCTCTCCCGTTGACTCTTAAACCCATTATTTCCACTCCACCCTACCAAAAGGGCTCACATTACAGTTACTAATGACCTTCATGTTGCCAAATCCCAGTCAATTCTCAATCCTCACCTGGCTCAATGCCGCAGCAGCGTATGACACATTTGTCATACCCACCTTCATGAAACAATGTACCGGTATTAAGCTTCTGCGACATTCTTCATTCTCCATCTACATCAGTAAGAATTCCTTCCTTACCTCTCCAATCTAAACAACACAGCATTCTAGATTCAGGCCACAGACTTGTTAAGTTCTCTTTTCCATCTACATTCACTGCCTTGGAGATCACATTCAGTTTCATGGCTTTAAAATTATCTACTGTAAACAGATAAATTCCAAGTTTATATAAATAGCCTAGATCACTCCTTTAGTCAATTACATCAAATCTGAACTGTCCTACCTATCCAGACCTCAATTCCCTACAAGTTAACAAACTAAATTAGCATCCTAAGAATTTTATTACCTCTTCCATATGGAGTAATGCTTTTTACATACTCAAAGCTATCCACCAAATAACTCAGATTCAGCCAGAAAAAAAAAAAGGGACTGAATGCTCTGAATTTAAAAAATCCAACATAATTTGCTAAATTATATGTATCAGGTTATTTCCCTCAACTTTGTTGGGTAATAATTATGGAGTGGCTCAATTTCTGCAGCAGTAAAGGCTCCGAAAGAAAAGCACCTAAAGGCATGGGGAAGGAAACCAGTTGCACAAACTTGGGCGGGAGAGGAGGGGATTCACGTTTTTTGACTGATAGCTCTGAGAAGGCCTGCAAGCGATCATGGTTCCTTGCCCTTGGTGATCGGAAGGTGGAAAAGAGAATGTCCTTTTCTAAGAAACACACACACACACACACACACACACACACACACACACACAGAGCACTACACACACACACACACACACACAGAGCCCAGAGTGCTCTGGGGGACTGAGCACCTCCAATGTAGGAGAAGGCTAGAGTGATAGTCCAGGGTCTGGGGCTGGCGGGGCAGGGGTGGGGAGGGCACGTTACCCTGAGAAGAGCCAGTTCAACGGGTCTTCTCCTTCAGCTGGATGATTTATGGAGAGCCACAACAGCAGGGCCTGGAACCCAGGCATCCAGGCTAGACACCAATTCAACACGCTCTATTCCCGCGTTGGAGAGTGCACCCTGGAGCGTTACGGCGCACACAGTACACCTCAAATTTGGGAGACCAACTTTCCCCGCCCCTTCCGCTCCGCCCCATTCTCAGCGCCACAGCGTTTCAGCCCTCCCATCACAGCCCAGCTGACTAAGCGGCGCGCATGCGCAGAGACTCTCGCTGCCGCTAAGCACTCTGGGAAGTGTAGTCTCTGTGCGGGTGCCGAAGGGCCACAAGAGTCCTACATCCCGACGGAACCTGGAGAAGTCAGAACACTCTCGGCACCCCGACCCTTATTCCCCCCTTCACACCTGTCCAGTCACCTCGCACTCACGCACCATCTGCACGCGCTGAGCTTCGTTCAGGGCGCCCCCCGAGGGAGAACGTGAGATCCCTTTTGGTTAAGCGGGCTGTGCGAGAGGAGGCGGGGTCCACTGCCCGCCCCCCTCCCCACCGCTCCCCTCCCTTCTCTGGCGGGTTTCGGGCTGGTGCCCGGAGAGGGACGGCGGCCCCCGCAGCGGCCGCAGGAGGGGCGGCGGCGGTGGGCGCCGCAGGCAATGCCCCTGCCCGGCTGCTCCGGCGGGGGGCGGTGCGATCCGCGGCGGCAGGGAAACCGGAGGGGGGCGGCGGCTGCGGAGGTTGCAGCAGAGGGGCCGAGAGCAGGCGGCGGCGGCGGCGGCGGTCGTGAAGGGCATCGGCGACGGCGGTGATGGCAGCGCTGATGTGAGTGTCTGCTGGCTGGGGACCCCAGGGCTGCCGAGCCCGAGGCGGGCGGCCCGGCAGCCACCGGGATCGGGAGGCCAGGGGCGGCCGAGGGATGCTCTGTGTGCATACCTCCCGTCGCTGCCGATCGTCCGGAAGGGGCAGGAGCTCGGCTTTGGGGTGGCCGACGCCGTGGGAGCGGAGCCCGGTGTGGGGGTACCAGGCGGAGGCTGGGCAGCGCAGGCCGAGGGGCGTCTGCGATTGTTCTCAACACCCCACCCCCACCCCACCCCGTGTGTCTGTTTGTCACTTGCAGCTGAAGATGGAAAGAGCCAGGCGAAGGGGAGGCGGCGGCGGCCGCGGCCGCGGCGGCAAGAATATAGGGGGCTCTGGCCTAAGCAAGAGTAGACTCTATCCCCAGGCCCATCACTCCCACTACCCCCACTACGTGGCTTCCGCCACCCCTAATCAGCCTGGGGGCGCAGCTGAAATTCAGGAGCTGGCCTCCAAACGAGTGGACATCCAGAAAAAGAGGTTTTACCTAGACGTGAAGCAAAGCTCCCGGGGCCGGTTCCTAAAGATAGCCGAAGTCTGGATAGGGAGAGGCCGGCAGGACAATATCAGAAAGAGTAAACTGACCCTCTCCCTGTCAGTGGCAGCGGAGCTGAAGGACTGTCTAGGGGACTTCATCGAGCATTACGCCCACCTGGGCCTGAAAGGCCACCGGCAAGAGCATAGCCACTGCAAAGATCAAGGCTCCAGGAGACGACAGAAGCATTCTGCACCCTCCCCACCAGTCTCTGTGGGGTCGGAGGAGCACCCTCACAGTGTCCTTAAAACAGACTACATAGAAAGGGACAATAGGAAATATTATCTAGACCTAAAGGAAAATCAGCGGGGTCGCTTCCTAAGGATTAGACAAACCATGATGCGGGGGACTGGCATGATAGGTTATTTTGGCCACAGTTTGGGCCAAGAACAGACTATTGTCCTCCCAGCACAAGGAATGATTGAGTTTCGTGATGCCTTGGTTCAGCTAATTGAAGACTATGGCGAAGGGGACACAGAAGAACGAAGAGGTGGAGACGATGACCCACTTGAACTCCCAGAGGGGACTTCTTTCAGAGTGGACAATAAAAGGTTCTACTTTGATGTGGGCTCTAATAAATATGGAATTTTCCTGAAGGTAAGTGAAGTGAGGCCACCTTACCGTAATACTATTACTGTTCCATTCAAAGCTTGGACAAGGTTTGGGGAGAATTTTATCAAGTATGAAGAAGAGATGAGGAAAATTTGCAACAGCCATAAAGAAAAGAGAATGGATGGCAGCAGGGCCAGTGGTGAAGAGCAAGAATGCCTCGACTAGAGTGAAATTGAACTCCATCAGGCAAAATTTTAAATCATAAATTGGCTAAAGTACTGATCCATAGTCATTTGAAGAAGTTTTTCCTCTTTTTTGGCCCTTTGTTATTAGTGATACATTTAGTAGTTTATACTTCAAGGAGTCTGATTCTCGTGTTATGTTATGCATAGAACACTAAATTCTTATGGGAATTCCAACCTTCCCAGAGCTAAATAGCTTAGCTGCTTCATCTGCTCCAGACTATTGAAGTATGCAAATCAGCACAAAATGTGATATTCTGACCTTCTAAATACCATAACTAAGATTTGCATTGCACTATGACATAATCCTAAAAAAAGATACATATACTTAACATGGAAGTGTGAATTACTATTTAAGTTTCCCCCGAAAAAGGATTCCATTCCTGCTTCATTAAAAGCTGTGAAGCTTTCCTATAGGGCCATTACCACAGAAACAGAAATTGACCTCAAGTATAATACAAATATATTAATTTATAAAAGTACAAGTAGAAATATATTAATTGTCCATTGGATAACAATATTAAACAGTACCATTAAAGAATCAAATCTTAGAATTACTATAGTATTCTGTAATTTCACATTTTGTGGCGCCTCTACGGTTTACAGTTGCCATATCAAAGCCATGGGAAAGTTTTAATTGGTTATTCTAAACTAGTTACAATCCCATCTTTCCCTCTGTTTATTGTATCATCTATTTTTATTGGCTTTCCAAAGTTTCAGGAATTACTTTTATGTCACTATTGAATGGGAGACTTTATCCTGTGGCTTTGCTATGGAAATCTTGATATTTTTAGCTTTTCATACTAGTTTGAAAGTTGTGAGAGGTTTTTTCACAAAATATATCTTGGACTCAAGGTGTTATATTTTATGCTTCTTCCTTAACACTTTCAGAGGGGTTGGTGCACCAGTTAACTGATATAAAAATATATCTGTAATATATTTTAGTAGCACTTTTGCAATTGCTACCCTTAAAACTGTGTCAACACTTCCAGTATAAACCTGACTTTTACAGGTATTTTCATTCCAGAGGGGTGGGGGAGAAAGTTTTTTTCAAAAAAGCATTTAGAATATAAATTTTCAGCCTGGGAAAAATATATTTGAAGATTGATTTATCAATATATTTGAAAGGAAAATTCAGGCATTTTCCAAGGTGCTCTTTCTAATATTTAAAATGGTTTACTTTACACAAGACTAACCAATTTACCTTTATTAAAAATTACTTTCCAGGAAGTGCCACAGCAATTTTTCAACACCTAAGCAATTTTTTAAACAAATGGATATATTAATGTATGTGTACCAACCCACCCTGTATTATTAACTAACTGAATTTTTATCTGTTGAGCTGCATTTTATTCTGAATGAAATGACTCTTTTTAACTTGGCTTTATTCCCCTCCTACAATATGTCCATATAACCATGTTTAAGAGCCAAACACTGATTTCAATCCCCAAATATAGCTCTCATGGATGAAAGCTGGCTGCATGGATTGAGATCAGAATATAGCTCTTCTTTTATATGCTATAGGTAATTCAAAATTATTTTAACAGTTTTTTTTTCCTTAGAAGTTTGTCCCCAAATACATTTAAGTAGGGTACTATGAAAACTTTATGATATGAATTAAGGAAATTAATTTCACTGGCTTATGTCATTTAAAAACAAGCAATCAGTAACCCAGAGGTATGCTGGTGTTTGGTTTGCAGATTGTATTTCACATTTCCTCAAGTACTATAAAGGAATGTCATTAGTTCATTATAACTGGACCATCTGGAACACTATGGAACTGAAGGTTAGAAGATAATGTTAGTATTAGCGTTAATAGCACATGGTGGGTGTTGAGACTCTAAAAGTAGCAAGGATCTTGAAACAGTCCTAACTGTAAAATAACTATTATAGGCTTGATAAAAGTACTTTTTGGTATATGAAGGAGTGGTGTGCACTTCAATTACTGTACCACTGGTTATTATTGCTGCCCATCATAGTGCCTATTAACGATAATCAACCTGTCAGATTTTGGCAAACTGGAGCTGTGAATATTCCAGTATTTGAGTGTTCTTATCACTATTGCTGTGACTATATACTCTCTCTTAAATCCTTCCCTTCTGAAATATTTATATCCGTTAAGTCTAAATGATTTTTTTTGGTTTTAGTCTGGAAAGATTTGAGTGTGTGTCTCTCTATATAAAAGTGTGTATGTATATATGTGTTATATATACATATACATGCAATACTATGTCAGACTTAAAGAGAAATATCTTTAATTCTCTGTATATAAATATTAGTTTAATTTCACATTAATTACTTAAGTAAAGAATTAGTTAAGCAGCCTAATTTTCTACATCCTATGTATACTTCAAAGTTTTACCATCTCAAAGCTACGGATTGGATAGATGCATATATAACATATATACCATCAATTGAATATACTTTAAGCCTTATGCCAGTTCTTTGATTTCATGTTTTCATAGTTAACGTGTTCATTGAAAAGTGAAATGATGCTATGATTTTTAATACTTACATTCTCAATTATTCTTTAGCCATAATCGAATAAGATCCAGTTAAATACTCTGGTATTAGGACATGTATTGCCATGTATCTTATAAAATAAGCTACTATTCTTATCTGTGCAATATACATTTTATTTATTGTCATTTGTGACATAAATGGAGCTGCAAGTGTACATGGTATTCTTCAAAATAATAGGATCCCTGCCTTGAAGACATTAAATTCTTAAGGCAACCGGATGTTAGAAGTCAGAAATGAGCATTCAGTTAGTAACCAAAATTACTAGTTCATTGTATAATTCTAAAACACTGATGATATTTGCACATAGTAATCCAAGCATAATGTGGTACAGACTCAAACTGTAATAATATAAGCTAATAGTATGAAATTTGGAAACGGGTTCCTCATAATAGTTGGCAGTATGCTCCTAGCAATTCAAAGCAGCACTAACCTGTTGCTTATATGCAAAAGATGCAATGTATTATAAAAATATTAATGTTCTGCCACATTTTATAATTTTTTTTGTTAAAGCCCCAAATTGCCATGTCCCTTAAACTTGAGTCAAACACAAGCTTATTTGCACTAAAGAGCATGGCCAAAAAATAAATGACAGGGTGGAAAAGCTAGTTAGAACCTCTTGAAGTAATTGGTTCTAATGAAAGAATTTCACATTTGTCTATTTGAAAGCTATATAGTCCAGGCAGACAATCTGTCAGTTCACTAATTTAATAATGCACTTTACCTTTTGTATATAAAAGATGTACATTTATGCCACTTGACAGGTGGGATGTGTTTCAATAACTATGTAGCTAGAATCTGTTGGGTGATTTCTTGCATGCATATGTTTGTGTTGGAACTGCTGTAGTAAAAAGTTTCCATTAAATCAGTGTAATGGAGCAGGGTAGAAGATGCTTTTGAAACAACTCCCAATACATTTAACAAAGAATTTTAAAGTAGAGTTCATACTTGTATTTTTAAGGATTGGAATCAATAAAACACATTCTAGCCCAGATTAATATTAGAGTTGAGACTATATCTAGGTGAGATTCCTTGTAATACCCTGAAAGTTATTTTTGGGAATTTGTGGTGACAAAAAATATATATAATGATTCTGTTTCATTGTCGATATGTGTTTAAATAACTAATGAAAAGACAGTACATCATACTGTATTAGAATTAAAAGTATGGTTGGCTGATATGGTGTCATTAAGAAAACACCCAGATTAAGGAAATAAAGTTTCAAATTGAGGAAATGGAAAGAGCCTAAGAACAATTGCTAAGATAAATATGATATTATTTCAAAATTTTAAGAACTAACTTTCATCAACCAAAAAGGGTATTGGGGGACTTAGTGTTTCCTTCCATCCTAAAAACTTATTAAGATGTACATTTGAAAACTAGATCATTGTTGCTTAATAATAGGTTGTATGTACTTTACTAAGAAACACTGTGTATTAATAATTCATCAAGAGTATGCTATATTTACTACATTCATTTTATATCTATGGATAAGAATGCATTATAAATAGCCATCCTATCTTGATCTAATCATGTATTTACATTGTAATTTTGCAAATATTTTCAGTAAAATAAACATTTAGCTGCACATTTTGAAAAGGATGAAATTGGAATATGCCCTCAGACACTCATTTTTCATAAGCAGCTACCACTGAAAGTTGATGTGTGTACTGCCATTTTGTTTTATGGTTCTTTTAATACTTAAGTGAATAGGACTTAATTGGAATGTTTGTCATGTCATGAAAATTTTTTCGTAAGTGTAAGATTTCTTTTCCTACTTATTCCCAAATGTATTTCATTGGAACTTTTTATAAAAATCCGATTCCAAGCTTTATATAAGGGCTTTGCTCGGTCACCACATAGTTTGAAGTCTACCTTTACCAAAAAACCGAACATCTTCGGCAAGATAACATCTAAAGTAAACCACAAAGAGAAGTTAAAATTGATTCTGTGACAACAGAATAATACAGGTGTAATATTTATCACTGCCAAATAAGATTCTTAAAATCTTTCTGAAGTTTCCTTACAGATTCCTTGGATTTCATAGAGAAAAAGTGGCTAATTGCTAGCCCAGCAGAGAAAGGAAATGACATTAGCATGCTGTTGAGACAATCCATAGTCCACAAACATATAGCAATGAGGTACTGGGAAAATTTGTTTTTCCCAATTTAATGTCATGTGAAAATTGAGTTTTTAGATTATAGTTACTCTGTCATAAAGTAAATTTACCCAAATTTATGTAGGTAGATCTTAGAAAAACAATATAGTATGTGCTAGTATATTTTTTATATAATGTAAAAAAAGTCTTTTTTCTTAATTTGACCTAACTTTTTAAGTGGTTTAAATTTATTTTAGTACTGGGTTTTTCATCAATATTTTTGAATAGGGAAAACAAAATATACATGCCACAGATGGGTAGAAGTGAAAAGTAGTGACCAATGTTACCAATTTCTTGTGTATCATGCTAGAGTTATTCTGCATATATAAGCATAAGTGTGTATATGTATATTCCTTTTAAACATACAAATTAAAACTTACCATATAAACTGTCCTGTACCAGTTATATCAGTTTTAGACCTTATTATAAGTGAATTTTTCCCTTTTATTTAGATACCATACTTGATCTCTTTTACTGAGCATTTAATTTAAACTGCATTATTACACCGAGGAAACCTCAAGGAAATTTTGAATAAATTTCATTGGTATTTACTTAAAATGCAAATACTACATGTATATATTAATTTTAATATGTATCAATATTCAGTTTACCTTCTCTAGTCCTAATCACTTCTTCCTATCTTCTTTATTCTCTCAAAAAAGTATTGGTCTTCTTCCTGAAATAACACAGTTCAGGATTGACAGGATATTAAATTAATTAACCAAGTTTTTATTTTAGATTAGCTATGTTCTCTAATGAAAAACAATCATATTTAAAAGCTTTAATAAATTACTATTTTTAGTCAATTTTTACTGATTCTGTTACTTTTATTTTTAAGAAAAAAGCAAATGAGTCATGAACAATCAAGTACTAGAACTATAGCAAAAGTTATGACTGAAAGTCTTTTAACATGAGATTTTATTTTATGATGAGAAAGGTATAAGGTTATTAATGAATATATATATATATATTCATTATACCGGTATTTTTTTATTTTTTTTTTGGCAAATTAGTCAAATTCAAAACTAAACAAAGGGATAAAACTAGTCCTGAATTTTAAAGCATTGATTACCCATTGAAGGACCCCGAGTCTGTCAGATGTCCTTGGGACCAGAAAGTACTATGATGATTTGGGGAGAGTACAAACTTTGAGGCTATGAGATTACAAGTGCAACTAAACCATTTCCATTCTAGCAAATATAATTGTTTAAAAAAGAACTTAGCAGAATTACTATTCCTGAAAATGTAAATAAAGCTGTTTTAATAGTTCCCCAACCTCCCCCCCCAAAAAAAATAATAATTCTCTTTTTATTCACTTTAGTGGTCATTTAAGGTCACTTTTCTAGTTATCACCAAGAAGAATTATTATCTGAAATTCTGAAGGTCACATACTTGAGCCATGAAGGATATTATTTAGTTATACATTAAAGCAACCAGAGTAAATTATCCAATACTTTTCAGAATATCCTAAAGAATACGTGGGTTGAGAAAACAAAATTTAATGGATATGTGTCTGTAAATTTTATGAAAATATTAAAAGGTTTAAAAAAGTAAGGCATTGGTTTAAACTTTAGAATCACAGCTACATAATTGGTGGCATGATTTTCTTTTTGTAAAATGAAAGGTGGTATTAGAAGACAGGATCCTCTTAAACATACTTTTAAAGCTTAAAAGAGTTGGCGTCCTTTACTTTGGTGACAAATAACTAATTATCCTTTGCAGAATATATAACATTGGAGAAGATCTCCAGGTATTTATTTACTTGTTTAAGCTTAAAATGGTTTATATTTATTGTTCCTTACCTAAAGAGAGGAGTCAAAAGGAAGGTAAATTCTCTTTGGAGAATGAGTTTGGTGTAAATCTAGGCTAAAATATAATTTCCCATGTGGGTGCTCTGTGGTAAATTGTTTTCCAAACTTTACCTTCTTTTGAATACCCTTTGTGAGAAATTGCTTATTCTTATTTTGAGGCCAGTGGCATCTACCTAAGTAAATAAAAACTTATGAATTAGTGCTGCTACAGGGAATTTCATTTGTGATGTGAATATGAAGAAAATACCTAACTGGAATATATGGTTTCCTCTTGAATGTTGTTGAATTTTTTCTAAGATTGAATAGGAGTCGTCTGTCCTCTCATTTTGCCCCCTTATACTTGGTTTCTGTAAGTTATTCTATTCAAAGTTTTTATTGTTCCTGGAAAATATTAGGGATTAAGAAAAGGGAAAATAATCCCTAAGAAAAATGTTCATAGTATTTAAAATTTAGAGTTGCTAAGAGTGTAAGATTGGGGAGAAAGGCTTATGTTGGTTTTGTCATTATCAGAATACTGGTATAAATTTGATTACTATATTTGATCTGATTAAAGTCAGAATTTCTTTTATCTGAGACTACAATATTCAGAAATATTTAGTATTTTGTTTTTCTTAGAGAAAACGTGCAGTAGGATAATACTCTTCTTCAGGATATTGTTATTTGTTGTGTATTTGATGAGGTTGTTGCGGAACTAGCTAATATAAAAGAAGAAAGAAGAGAAAGGTAGTGGCTGTCTGATTATTTTGCTTGCCTATAACAAAAGAAATCAATCTAACAGAAATGAGAGAACTAAGTCCTTCTCGAAATGAAATTCCTATTTATTTAACCTTTAAAAGAATATTTGAGAAAGAATAAGACCTAATTCTGCCAATGTATGGCCTGACCCTAAGCAAATAATTTAACTTCTCTTGTATGGCTTCCTTATATGAAAAATGAACAAGATTGTACCAGAGGCTAAGGTTCCCTCCTACTCTAAACTTTTTAAATTCCATGTCAGTGGAGTAAGATAAAAATAAATAGAAAATACCAGAGATTCTCTCTTTATATTTAAAACAACTATAATAATGTAGCAACCTGTGGTAATATCCAAAAGAACATGCAGAAATGTCAGTTTTATAACATATATGTTTCTCTTTAGCCACACAAAATTAAATTTTGTTTCTAGGCCTTTTTAAGACCAAATTGCTGTATACTATCTATCTATCCTGTGGTTTAATTATTTTTAAGAAATATTTTTATTACTATATGAGGTCTCATTCTCTGGAAAAGTCACCGTTTCTCACATTCTGTAATCATTTCTTATATTCTGCATGGCAGAAGATTTTAAAAACATCACTTCTTGAAATGTCATTGTTCCCGAAATAAACCTAAATTACATTGCTCAATAACATCCTGCAACTATCATGATAGTTGTCCCTGAAGATCAAGTTCTGCTTTTGACCCCTACTTCCTTGGTCGTATTGAACATCCTATGTTACAAATAATGACATTTAACAAAGAAAATCAAGGACACTGAACTGTGAACAGTATGGATCTGCTTTAGAGGACCTTTAAGTCATAGGGTGTGCAAAGATAAAACATCATTATTTTTTAGTCTTGAAAAACTGTAAAGGTTGATTATTGGAGAATAAAAGAAGCAGCACACAGGGTCTTTGTCTTACAAGCATTTATTTAGGTATCCCATTCCACCACCACTGTCAACAGAGAGGATTTAAAAAACCAGTGACACCTTTCTCCTTACATGTCCTTTTTAGTGCCTATTTGTTTATCAAAGACAATGTTTAAGAGTAACCAAAGTATATTTTGAAGTGCACATACCCATGTGTATTTTGTTCATTTCTTCCCTTCTATTCCTCCCTTCTGTACATTGTAACCTGTTAGAAGTGGGTAAGAACACTAATTTCTCCCACTTGGACCATGGCCCCACTCCATTCTATTTATTCAGATGACAATTGAAACAAAATAAAAACTAAAGATGCTCTTTGAAAGTTGAGAAATTGCCTTATGAACTAAATCTATAGACTCTAAAAAGGAAGGGCTATCATTTTACTCAAGTAATCTCAACACTTACCATATTTCTATAGAACATTTTAGGACTTCCTGGGCCACACTGGAAGAATTGTCTTGTCATCTTGGGCAACCAATAAAATACAGTAACCTGAAAGTTGACGAGCTAAAATAAAAATTTTTTTGCAAAATATCTCTTTGTGTTTTAAGACAGTTTATGAATTTGTGTTGGGCCACATTCAGAGCCATCCTGGGCCTCATGCAGCCTGCAAGCTGCAGGTTGTACAAGCTTGTTTTAGGATAAATAGAAAATATTTCACTTACGATGATATGGACTAAAAGGTCAGTTACTTCAACTTTTCAATTCACAGTGGATCTTCGGAAAATATTTTGACTAACATGATTGATAGTGTCAGAAATGAATTTAGTCTTCAGGAAAATTGCACCCTGACCATTTTTAAAAAGAAGGTGGTAATAAAAGGAAGAGTCAAAGTATATTAGTACTAATAATCATTACTTATTGAATACCTGCCATGCAGTAGGCATTGCTGGGCCCCTCATAGCTATTATTTCTATTCTTCATAGCAGCCCCATTATCTCCATTTTACTATCATTTTCCCCGAGGTTTAGAAACTGGTTTGATATTTCAGAACTAATATATTTGAACCCCAATTCACAACAAGCCAAAGATTGTGCTTTAAGATTGATTCAGAAAGTTAACCCCTTAACTAATAAAACACAATCAACCCCAAACACTACTATAAATAAGTCTGTCTGTAATTACTGGGAATTATTTTACCCAAAACTGTTCCCTGTATATAGGGCTAGTTCCACCAAGACACTTGCTTATATAAGGGTTCATCTAGTTGGTTAAAATGTGGTGCTAATAAGTACAATTTATTTGATTCTTAGTACAGTTTTCATATTGAACATATATTTCAAATATCAATAATCTTTAAGAGGCAAAAGGTGGAAATGTAAATGGATCATCCCAATTCTACCTTTAAAGACAGAGAAGAGACACATTACTCTGCTGTGTGTCTACACCTCGTGTTTATGAACCCAAAACAACTGGTTATGTTAAATCATTTGAAAATAAATTTTATCAATATTAGAGTTTTGTTGCCTTTTTTTTTTTTTTGGCCACTTGTTTCTGCCATCTTACTCTTCCTACATCATTCATTTTCATATTTAATTACTAAATTTCCTCTTCTTTAACTCCAGTGGGATAAACAGAGATGACTGCTCTGTTTATAGGTAGACATTTTTCTCCATTACTCTAGGCTGGCGGTTTTCAAACGTTAGTGTGCTTAAGAATCACCTCAATAGTTTGCTAAACCACAGATTGCAGGTCCCCACCCTCAGAGTTTCTGTTCCTTAGGTCTGGGAGGGTGGGCAGTGGTGAGAAGACCAAAATTTACATGTCTGACACATTCCCAGGTGAACTGATCTGGGGACCATACTTTAAAAACCACTGTTACAGGTCAATGTGATAATACCTGAGCTACAAAATGTAGTGAAGGAGAAAAACTTGGTCAAAACAACTACAGCGTGTTGGTAGGAAGAAGACATGGAGCTAGTCATTCTGCTTTGAGAAGTTTACAAATCTTAAAACAAGCAGCATTTTTTATAAATTGAGTACAGTTTAGGTGAAAAATTTTTTCCCTTTTTATCCTTTCATTACATTTCATAGGTTCTTAGTTCCCTCTGAATTTTTGACAGGTGTCTTGAGATAATTCTGAAAGAAATGAACAGTTATGAATCCATATATGAAAAGCTTCACTTTCAAATTTATGGAGACGAGCATATTTTAATTTATTAAATAATTCTAGTATATAAATCTTAGTAAAGAAAAGTGGATCATTTCTATACTCCAGAATTATTCATGCAAGTTCTAGTGAATATTAAATATTAAGACTTAAAAAGTAGTTAGACTTAGTTTAGTCACATAATTTTACATATGTCATATAGCTCAAATGGCTCGTAATTACTAAAATAGGCTAAGTGAAAAGAAAATAAAGGCTATATCTTAAAATGCTTATTATTTCTTAAAATATACGTGGTAAGAAACTACTAATCTCTTTTGAAAGCATATATTTTCACCATTTTCCTGTGTCCTATCTATACATATTTAAGAAACTATAAATATACCGTAGTGTATTTATGCTACTTTTTAAAAATTAACAATTGGATCCATTGATTTAAGTTTAGAAATACTTCACCTGGACACCTATTAAGCATATTATTTGAAAATGTAACTAACATGTTTTAAAATAATTTTATGTTTGCCAATCAGTGCACATTCTATAATTAATATGTTGATCAAAATTAAGAAAACTATATTTTATATATCCATCTGTGCAATTAGTATATATGGCTATACATAACCTCTTAATAGCTGTCATTCTAGTGGGTCTCATCCTGTTGGCAATACTAAATTAATTCATTTATAGATATTTGGCAGTTCTATAAGTTCACTAACTTCGTTTTGCAAATACTACCCCTTCAATGATTAGTGTTCCAAAACAATGAATGAAGTCCTGATTGTGAGAAAGATTTGTTGCTGACATAATAACAGTGACCAACTCAAAAGGATCATTGTAGGTAGTATAACCTATTTAAAATATCCTTTCTGTATTATAGCTACAGTTTAAATTTTAGATTTAAAAAAATTTAAGTCTTAGAATTATTATTTGAGTGGGCTTCAGACAGAATAGAAATTTATAAATTTCAGCTCACCATGAGGACTCACTTCAAGAAGTAGTGTTACCTCCCTGTTATTGGAATTATTTAAGGCAAAGACTAAAACATGCACTTAAAGTGGGATGCATACAGATAATTAATAAGTCAGAAAAAATTAGATTGTTAATATTTTATTATTTGCCTCTGAGAGAGAATTTGGGGGAATAATATTTGGAACTTTTGATTTCAGGGCCTCTGTTAATTTACCAGGTTAAATTAAAAAAAATGTGTGTTTTTCTAGTATTATTCTGAAAGCATATTAAGAAAAAACATATTTCCTCCCACCCATTGTTATTGCAAAACAACATAAGAAACAGTCTTCAAAATTTCATGAGCTTTACTAATTAAATTAATTAAAAATAAGTTTTATGAAATTTGCCCTGCAAAATTAAGTCTAGCTTTTATAATTTTTATGAGAAAATGTTCACTTTTAATCTTTTTTTTTTCAGGAACAATTTTATGAGAGAATAAATTTAGTATTTAGATTGCTATTTCAAAAGTACCTGCTGCTATGGGCTTATTTGGAAAGACTTAAGTGATACTACAGTAAATTGGAAAGCCAAATTATTGGATATTAGCAAATAAAGTTTATAAAAATCCAGATTAAATTCTCTATAAAAGTTGAAGAAATAAAATATTTTCATTCTCCATTTTTTTTTCTTGCCCTACTAATTTAACTTATGATGAAAAAAACATAGTTTCCAATTTCATCTTACATTTTCTGTAATAGAGAACAAGTTTCTGATTAGGTTGATTATTGCTGCAAATAATATGTGTGATTCTCTCCTGGAGAATTTCAAGAGTTTGTGAAAGGCAGAAGAATAGCTGTGACAACAATAAATAAATTCAGGGATTTAGTATGAACTGATATGAAACTCAGTTCTCATTTTCAGGGTCCACTTTTTCTTGTCACTTTTTCCAATCATCTGTGCTTTCTCATAATACTATAACATTTCCAAATTTCAAGTGAAGAAAAAATAATACCTTTTAGAAAGAGATATAGGATGAAATGTATTACACCAAAGTCTAAAAACTATATCTATATTATACATTACTAAATATTTAGCTAAATAAATTTTGCTGTGCACAAATTGTGTGTGTGTGTGTGTGTGTGTGTGTGTGTGTGTGTGTGTGTGTAAAATTATCAAGAGGGCCCAGTTTTCCCCTATCCCTTCCCTGCCCCTGGAGAACTAATGACAAATTGGTTTCATCTTGTGTTACAACTGATTGGCTGTCCTAAAGTGCTATGTTGAGAATTTGAAATCTGCATCTAGAAGGAAAGTGAATATCATCATTTGTGTCAGATATTTGCTATTTGTTATCCATTCTTTAGAGCTATAAACATTCTCCATCTAACTCTAAAAATTTCAAGCTTAGCCAGACAGCTTGGGTTTTGCAGCACTAACTCCCATTTGACTTACCTAAGCATGTGTCTCTTCTAATACTTCAGAGATTGCTTTAATCCAGTAGTCCCTTCTTTAAAATGGCAGAGAATCTTCAGTGCTCCTCTGAGGAACTCAAAGAATCATGGCCATAATAATGTCACCAAGAATACCTGTAAGCATTCAACTCTATATTTGCCTCTAGAAAGAGATCTAACCTCCATTATAATGATAGTCATTTTTCCCTTTAAATTTTAGTGCAGTCATTCTCAAACATTAGTGTGATGTATTAAAAATGTAGGTTCTGGTGCCCATCACCAGAAATTCTGATTTGGTTGGTCCAGAGTGGGATTCAGAAATTGCCATTTTTGTCTTGCTCTTTCTGATAGAAGTGGTCTGCAGGCCATTTCGTTGTCATGGACATAGACTTGCGTCCTTTCTTCCATATCATTGTTCAAGGATTTGTTTACGTTCCATGGGATAATGATTTTTTTGTGTGTTGGGTGGGGGGAGGGTTATGCTATTAACAAGTAATATCCAGGACTCAGTTTAAAATCAGAGAGGCTAAATACATAAATCCAAATATTTAGAGATTTTATTTCTTTTATTGTTTTTTGACAGAGAGAGAGAAGGGGGAAGGCCCAGAGCAATGTCCATGGTTGTACGTCATCAGTTTTCAACATGGTTTCATTCCACACAGGTGGGTGGGGGGCCACACAGGACAGGAACTGGGCTGGGGTCCTCCATATGGTAAGCACACCCCAGTTCAGCATATGGGTCCACATGGGCCGGGGCCAGGATTCAATCCTCAGTCCCTGGGGCTGCCAAGCTAGTGCTTAAGCTGCTGAGCCATCCTGGCTTCCCCAATAAATTCAAATGTGTAATCTAAGGTTTTGTACTATCATTTTGGCTAGCTTTCTGAGCAGTGATCACTGAGAATACTAGTTTCTCTCCCATCTCCTGAACTCAAATTCAAACTACTTGATATGTAATCACTGATGGCATGCTCCCAAATATAACCAAACCACTCTGGGTCTTCCCAGCCTGAGTCAGTCAAGTTCACAGGTCTTTTGCCTTCTCACATGTTGACCCTCTAAGTCTCAAATGACTTCCCTCAGTCTTTTTTTTTTTTTTAGATATAAATTTGTAATTTATTAGGAGTTCATCAATCTATATACCTCAATTTTCTAGTCTTGTTCAACTTTTTTTAATTGTGATAACCATTTTTAACCATTTCTACATTATTCTTAACCATTCTTACCCATTTTCTAAGTATATTTTATGTATATTCCCCTTGTTGTACAACCCATCTCCAGAAGTTTTTTATCTTACAAAACCGAAATTGCCCATTAAGCAATTCCCCATCCTCCTCCATCAGCCCCTGGCAACCACCATTCTACTTCTCAACTGTTTTTTTAAATGAGCAAGATATTTTGCTTAATCCTTCTCCCATCAATAATGGATTCATAGTTATTGCCACTTAGCTCTTCAAGTATAATCCTTATAGTATCCTGTATTGTAATTCTCACATGTAAAAGATTTACAATTACAAAGCAATTGTGCTTTTATTAAAAGATCCTTATACTCTTTGGGTGACTACAAATGAAGGATATTTTATCCTGGACACTTTCCACTGATTTACAGGGAAAGCTAACCCTTTATTCCCCATGAGACCTAAGAGACTCCAGAGGGATACTTTGTGCTTGTTTGTTTGTTTGTTTGTTTGTTTGTTTGTTTGTTTAAGGTGTGAGGTTAGAGTTATCAGGGCAATTAGGCGTAAATCCTGGAATTTCTATAGATCTTTCCTATATACATTTTAGGATTGTTTCTGCCTTACCTATGTGGTAGGTTGGAAGTTTTTCTAGAATTTGACAATGTTATCATTCAATAAATGATTTCAAAATTTTTGCTTAGTACAATATGAAACTGTTTACTTCTAAGCAGCTTTATTAGAAACATAATTTAGGAGGAAATAGTCATAAATTAGTGTATTTTCTACAAATGGGGGATTTCAAAGATTATTTTCAAAATCATTGGCAGTAAGAAAATCCTCAACCCAAGAACCAACATTCTTAAAAATCTTATTTTTTTCAAAAGGTTTTCCTCAAAAATTTCTCTTTCTCTGTTATTAAAATTTTTTCAAGAAATCAATAAAGTTTTAAATCCTGCAAGCAATATCCATCTAAATAACTAGAAATGCTACAATTATGAGTATTATGCTTATGATTTTGATGTAGAAAATAAAAAAAGGTCTGCCTTTTCTTAGCCTAAATTTTCTTGGAACTAACACAAAAACTAGTTCATTGTGATTCTTGGATAATAATAACTGCATCTTTATTCATTTCATTACTTAAACAATTTGTAATATCTCTAGTCTCTAACACAAGCTAGGCGCTAATGTTGCCAGCAGGAATCTTTATCTAATAGTAAACTCTAGCCTGAAAATTCCCCACCTTCTGAACCCTTTGGGGGCATATATTTACCTACTTTATCAACTCTAATATTAAATGTACTTAGAATAAAGGATGCCTATTTGATTTATAACTAAAGCTAGTTTGCATTATTGTTCTTCAAGAATTATTAAACTGTACTCCTATTTAAGGGATCCTTTGGGTCATTAGGTAATTATGTTTGATTTGGTTTGTTAATTACCATTTATTGTTTGGCTCATTTTTTAAAAAAGGCTCACACATTACTTTTAACAACATACCAAGCTGCGATTTAAGCAATACCTTCCATTAAGGTGGTTTGCTTCACTTGAGACATAATACATAAAATCTACATTTTATTTGGTGGAAACGGTTTATACTATGAAAATTAATCTTAAATAAATACAGAACTTGATTCTTAAATTATTTTCAATAACTCAATTCTAAATAACAAATTAGTTTTAATAATTTTGTTACAAAATAACTATAAAATGAATGTGAATGTTATATTTGTGCTGTATTAATAAAGCCAAAACAATATTAGTTGTGTATTATTTGGACTATTATTTCAAGCTTTTTTTTTCCTGCACATCCTGAAGTTTACATTAGAAATATTTTTTCCCTTACTTTATAGATAAATGATCTTGTTCTATTCACTCAGTAGATATTGAGTGGCTACTCTGTGCCAAGACCTATGCTAGGGAATAAAGATACAGAAAAATATTCCATTGCCATTAGCTTTAAGTGTGCCATTTACAAATTATTTGATTCAAAGCAGCTTTGGAGGCTTAAACTGTCATTTTTCATTCAACAGATATTAATTTGATTATCTGCCACATGTCAGGCAGTGTGTTGGCATATATGAGTATAAGTGTGTTTGAAGCTATTATAAAATGCTGTATGTTATTTTCCTTTTAACACTTTATCTTATAAATATGATTTTCTACATTCTGTTATAGTGCTTAAAATATATTTCATTGATGCCAATTTAGAGAGCTTTAGTGATTACTATTTTAAACTATAATTCTGTCATCTCATGTACTTATTGTATGCAAGTGGTGATGACTTTCTGAGCTCTGGGTTAGAGATAACTGTGAAGCCCCATGTAGGCTCATCATAAAAGACTGCTGTGGTTTTTGTATATGCATGGGGGTTGGACTGGTGAGGGGAGAGGAAGGCAAGGGGTGGTGACATTCATATCACATTATTTGCCCTCCCTGCCCTAGGCTTTTGTACTCATCCTTATTTTAAATTTATTTCACTCTCTGCACATATAGAATATCTTTACAAACTCCTTTTTTCTCCATATGTCTGGATTTGTAAAAATCCATCAGTGTTCTCAACTATGAATATCTCACAAATGTCTTAGCCAAAAAAGTAAGTCTGATTCTACCATGACTGTGTTAGTAAATCAGAAGTTGCAATGGTTTTCGCTGTACACATGTTGCAATGAAGAGTCAAAAATGTGTAAATTCAGTTAGTCACTGTTACAAAAAGAATCATGTATCCTGAAGGTTTTTCCATAACTGGACATTAATTCTGAAATATTTCGCAATCAAATGTAAAAACAATATGGAATTTTAAATTATAATAATTTACATATAATTTTATATACTTTTCAAAGTTCTTTCACATATTATATCTTATTTCATCCTAATGAAAATACTAAACAGGTCGTGCCAGGTTAAATGACTTGGTATAGGTCATTTAGAATTCTAATAAAATAACAGAGCTTATAAGGAGCCCACTGTTCATTGAAGCCGTCTTCATAGCACTCTAGAAATTTTAAATGGTAAAGTTGATGTAAAAATTTGGTAAAATGAAACATGTTTATAGCTAATTTAAGTAGGTTTTTTGTTTGTTTGTTTGTTTGTTTGTTTGTTTGTTTAAGACATTCTAGGTATTTTTCTGGTTTAGTCACATCTTTAGGCTGAGTTCTGTTATCTGTTTTGGTCCTAGCAGAAGTCATATTGAGTCATTATATTGATCCTCAATATACACAAACCACCTGCCTAGATGCAGCCTCTTTGCCTGGAATGATTGAGTCTTTGACCCTCTCTATTATTTTGTCTTATTACTTAGGCTTTCCACCTTAGTGAACCTTCCAGAACTTGATCCTAATGTCTAGAATATAATAGATAGGTCCGTTCCTGTACTGTGAACAGAAGTCATGTAAAGGCACCTTCATTGCCTTCAAAAAACTGTAAACTTCAAAAAATGCTATTTTCAGAATTTAAGAGATTAAACTACATACTTCATTTCATTTGCACAGTAAGTTTAGTTAATGATTAAAAATCAACTAGAGAATTTTTTTCCTACACTCCTATTAACAAAAGATAAACGATCACATAATAAGTTGGAAGCAGTCTTCAAAAACCTGTTTGAAAGGGATGTTCTGAATTTTTATTAAATTAATCTAAGAACCCACGTCTTCATTTACATCATTATAGGGTAATTATAGGTATTAATCATGAAGATTCTAGAGCGCCAAAGTACTCTCTTGAACACAGAACTTAACAATGCTCACTATATAATGTATTCAAGATTTAATAGGATTTATTTTCAGTAGGATTAAAAACATTGTGGTTAAAGCTCTATTGACTAGCATTTCCAGTTAACCATGGTTTTGTAGCACCATGTCTGAGGAATTAACAGCCTGAACTCTTAAATTCTTACAGGTACATTGAATTTTTCTGTTCTTCAATCTCTATGGCCATAAAAATTTCATACTGGCTCAGTCTATACAAATTACTATGTAGTTATATAAATATTAAAAAGATCAATATGCCTAGGATTATCAAGAAAGAGATTAACCAAAGTTTCACATTTGCTTTTTGCTATGAGAGGAATAAAATAACAATAATTTTGATCTATTTTTTCTGCTTTTTTAAGTAATGGTAGTAATTTCTGCTGTATTTCCAGGTACTGGGTCCCTCCAGAGTTATCGGGAAGTCTCAGTGGCCTTAGTACAGAATAGCAAAGACCAGAGTCTTTGCTGCCAGGCTGACCTAGGTTCAAGTCCAAATTCTTTTTTTCTTTTTGAGTTCAAATTCTGTCACTTATTTGTATAATCTTGGGCAAATTATATAACTTTATAGCGTTATTGTGAGAATTTATTCAACCAGCATTTGATTTATAATTATTAATGTCTCAGTCTGTGCTGAGCAATTATCTAGGTCCAGAGGATATATAAATAACAAAACAGATACTGTTCCTTGCCCCCATAGAACCTAGAGTCAACCAAAATTTGTTAAAGAAAATTAAATGTCTTAAGATTCTTGGAGCTGTTAGCAAAGTTTCTGTCACATAATAAACATTTAATAAATAGTAGTAACAATTATTAGTTCTTCCCAATTCATAAAATGGATCATTCTCCAAAAAGCATAACAAAATTATGCAAAAATGAAAAGGGGCATTCTTTTACCACCGACCCTGTCAGCTATAATAGTAGCAAGGAAGTTGAGCTAGTTATAATCTTTTGAAACTGTTTTCAATCAAATATGAAAGCGTACAACTATCTAAGCATAAATTTCTTGGACAGGAAACGAAAACACTACGTTTTATAAAAGGAAAAATTTATAAATTAGACTTCATCAAAATTAAAATGCTCTGCTCATCAAAAGACACCATTAAGAAAATGAATAAGCTATGCACAGACTGGAAAATGTGAACACATACTTGTATTGCTGGAAGAAATCAAAACTGCTTTGTTTGCTTTTTTAAAAAAGATGTTCATTAGGCATTTTGCATGATTTGGAGACCAATTGCCCCAAGTCTAAAAGGATTATTACATTCACCTGTTTCCTAGTATTGGTGTAGGTATCCATAGAGACTTGATAACCTAATATTTTTCTTGTCTAAATCTGGCATCAACTTTGACTTTTTTGCCTGAAGGAGTCTTTGGAGTAATGTAATACCCTCATTTTATAACATAGAAAATTATTAAAGATGTCATGTGACTTGTTAAAAATCATTTAACTAGTCATTCAGAGCTTGAACTAGACCAGAAGTGGTCCTTCCACTGTTCAATGTCTACTTCAATGTCTATTTGCTTCAAAATAAGTGGAAGATAGTACTTGGGATTCATTCAGAATATTCATTTTCTCCTCTTAGCCAGAAGAGTTTTCCCATCTGGCTATTTTAAAGTTGAAAACGTTATTAGAAGATTATAATTGTGGGTCATTTTGCCTGAAAAAATGGCTTTCTGATAGGTGATATACAACTTAACCCTTGGTTTCAGGGTTGTAAAGGAACCATTATAATTTAGGCCCCAGGTAATGTCATAAAGAGGCTCCTACAGATCATCTTGATACTGAGCTTTTCCTCATTTCATATAATCTTGAACTGTATTTTTTTCTAGCATTTGGAATCCTGTTTTCCTTTGGTACTTATAAACCTTTAACCCTCTCACCATCTCAGATATGTTTATAGGAAACATCATACAACTATCCATCCTATTAAATACCTAAGTTTTTATTGTTCATTTAAGAAGCAGGTATATCCTTTAATGTCATTCATTGAGTTTTAAAAAGGAAAATTTGGTAGCTAAAATTTTAGGTTATCTTGTGTCAATTCCTTATTGTTTTACAATTGTGTTGGTTTACTTTAATGTGATTTCTGTGTCACAATAGCAGCAGCAGCAATTAATGACGTGTGGCTTAATAGTTTCAGTGCATTGCTTTTTTGTTTTTGTTTTTTTACTATTTAAGGATGGCCCCATACTTTGCCTTTTCAATCGTACCAAAATTTTAATGTGCAATAGAAAGCCATTATTTGAAGTAGGAAATGGGAATTTGAGGAACATGAAAGCCTTCATTCATTTATTCAACAAATACTTGTTTGAGTTTCTTCCCATAGGCCAGGCATTGTGCTAGGGAAATTGCTTACATTTATTTTTAATCTCAGGTGGCAGTGATGATGAATAATAAAATATGTCATATAAGATGTCTTTATATAAAATGAAATGTGGATTTATGACAACAAAGAAATAAACTGGAGAAATAATTATCTAACTTTTGATTACAGTTTTAACTTTGCCCATGAATACTTGTCATTGCTTGCAGATAAGCTCTATTCAGGATATTACTATTTTCTTCTCAGAATCAGTAGAATATATATATATATATATATATATATATATATATATATATTAGAATTGTCAGCTAGCAATATAAGGTTATTTCTGTAGGAAATTGGAAACTTATTGGATATTTTGACTCTGAATATAACCTCTTTAAAGCTGATAATTTGAAATGGTGAGGTAATTATTATAAATTAGGCCCAAATTACTGGCATTCAAAATGGCTTTAAAATGTGATATACCATACATACAGTTGATTATGCACCAAGTAAGTGGCATAAGGTAAAATCTTATTTCCTTTCCACCTAAATATTTGAAATTAATCAGTCTCCTTTCAATACTAGTGGTGTATTACTTAATCTACCTGTATCTACTCATCCTTGGGGAACTCAAAATAAGAGTAAAGGATACACTGCCATGATCACTTTTCAGTAACATTACTTTTAAAAGATTTATTCTATTATTTTTAACAGAGACAGAGAGAGACAGAAGGAGGGCCCAGAGCAGTCGCCACAGTTGTACATCATCAGCTTTCAACATGGTTTCGTTCCACACAGGTGGTGGGGTCCATGCAAGGTGTGAACTGGGCTGGGGGCCCTCCACATGGGAGGCACACCCCCTTAAGCCAGGGGCTGAATCGGGGGCCAAGAACCGAACTGGGGGCCTCCCGTGTGGGAAGTACACCCCAATTCAGCATATGGGACCACATGGGCCAGGGCCAGGACTCGGTCCCCAATCCCAGGGGCTGCAAAGCCAGCACTCAACCCGCTGAGCCATCCCGGCTTCCCGGTCAGTAGCATTTTTTTTTCAGTAGCCAAGTTTTTATTGATTTTTATGGCATTTTTAAACTAGTATTTTCACATTGATAAATCAGACGTGGAATACCTTTTCCGTTGTAGGTTTCTTTTTAAACATGAGATGTTTTATATTCTTTCTTAGAACTGATACATTTACAATGATCCATAAAAGAGTTTTTCTTTTTCCTTCAGTAATAATAAACCTGTTTTGGTCTGGTGCCCTTAAATAAAATCCATGTCCTCTGTACAGTGTTATCATGGATCTTATTCTAGGGACAGTGTGAAGAGAAGCTTTAGAATGAAAAAAGAATGCCACCCAAACTCTGATGCTTCAGCAAGAGTATTGTGTTTAAGCGTAATGCCTTTTAACATCTTCATTAAGGTATAATTTACATACAGTGAACTACTCAGATCTTAATATACCATTCAATCAGTTCTGATGAATGTCAAGAATAGAACATTTATTCCACAACAGAAAATTCTCATGTCCCCCTTCTCAGTAAACACTCTCAACCTCTCCCCATTCCAACTTCCAAAAGCCATCACTGATCTGATGTCTGACAACAGGTTAGTTTTGTCTATTCTTAAATTTCATATCAATTCACATGTATTTCTTGTATTTGGCTTCTTTCACTTAGCCTATTTTAAGATCATCCATGTTGTTGAGTTGATCAATAGATAGTTCCTTTTGGTTGCTGATGAAACTTTTATAAAAACAGGCAAGAAATAAGCAGATTTTCACTGAATATCTTAATTGGTCATACTATTAAAATCATGGCAGCAAACCTATAGTAATAATGGAAGGGACAAAATAACCTCTAATATTAATGTTCGATACAGTACTCCTAGCACTCAAACAACTCTCCCACCTTAATTAATGTAATATGCATCAAGAGGTACTCTTCTGGCAGACTCTAAATCAAGCATTGGGGAAGCTGGGATGGCTCAGTGGGTTAAGTGCTTACTTTGCAGCGCCGGGGACCGAGGATTGAATCCCAGCCCTGGCCCTTGCGGACCCATGTGCTGAACTGGGGAGTTCCCCCAGTTCAGTTCTCTCTCTGTCTCTGTATCTCTCT
>PVKE010019974.1:0-27943 GCA_004027555.1 Craseonycteris thonglongyai | reverse complement strand
AAATAGTTTTGAACATATATTTTACTTATCTACCCATACCTCGCTGGAATGCACCTTATACTGAAACACAGTGTATAAACATAGTATGCATTTCACACCCCTTCTTCCCCCTTAGACTATGCCTATGACAACAAGTCGATTGCGACACACTTTTAAGATAAAAAGTAGATCTTATATACAGAAAAGTTGGCCACCCCTGCCTTATATGATCAGGAACAACACGTAAGTACTGATTACTCCAGACCAGATTTCCATGAGGCTTTGCTGCATCATTCTGCTGGATCCTCTTCCTTCTTCTTCCACGCTCACTTGGCATTTGTTCTCCAGGGTTGTGCCCTTGGCTTGCTCCTTTTTATTTCCTTTTTCATTTTGCTGGCTGATCTCATCCACTCCCATGACTTGAGATGCTATTTTTAGGTTGATACCTATGTAGTTCTATCTATAGATGCCATAAAATCATTAAAATCAACATGCCCCCAACCAATCATCACACCCCAAGCTGAAGCCGTTCTCTTCTTCTCCAAGCTGACTCTGTTCTCTGCTTGTGTTCTTCCTCCTGATAATGACACAACCAGCACCCCCACCCCCCGTCATCCAAGCCAGAAACTGGGGAGTCATATTTGACTCATCTTCTTTCCTTCATCCGTAAGTCAATTTTGCCTCTTAACCATTTGTTCATTTGGTCACACTTTTTCTTCTCCACTGCCAATTTCTTGGTTATCCTCTATCATCTCTCACCTGGATATTTCAGCAGTTTTCTTTAACTTGTCACTTGTGTCCAGTTTTAAAACGCCCCCACCTCCAAATTTGACCTCCACATCTCTCTATAATTTTCTTTTCAATGACTTTTCATTGCTTACAACGAGGTAAAATTTAAACATAATTCCTGGCACAATCGCCTTCCTGATTTGCCTTCTTCCTTTGAGGTTTATTTCTAGCCATTTTCTAAGTAGTGAGTACCTCATTGCTTCATCTACAACTAGTAGCAACTCTCCAATTAACTGTGGTTTCCTGATTCCTTGCCTGTGTGAGTTCTTGGTACCAGCTGAAATGTCCTTTCCCTTTATCCTGAGGGAGGGTGACATCCTTGAACTCTCAGTTTTTGCATCAGCTTCTCTTTGAAGCCTCCTCTGACTCTTGTTTCTCTAGATACTTCCATTGCTATATACCTGTACATGTCTGTCACTAGTACTTCATGGTCTGAATTCCTTGCTTAGGCTTTTATCTTCCCCACTAACAGTTGAGCTCCTGGAGGGCAGGCTCTTATCTCATGATTCTCTCTCTGCAGCTAGCTAGCACAGCACTTTTAAAACTGTGTTCTTCAGGGAGTGGGCACCAGATATATCGGGTTGGAGGGGGACCTGATTCTGGGAGCTGGGCACATAATGCGATGCATGGGTGATGTGATGTGGAGTTGTCCATTGGGAAACTGTCTGATTGTTACCAACCAATGTCACCCCATTAAATTTAACAATTAAATAAATAAATAAATAAATAAATAAATAAATAATAAAAATAAAATAAATAAATAAAACTGTGTTCTTCAGAGTTCTAGTCCCACAAGTTATTAAAAGGTATTCCTTAGGTGAGAATCTGTGGTCAAATATGTTTGAGGAAAGCTGTGTATTGGACAATACACATAAGCTCTGAGAAGTCTTTCAGCAGAAACCTGTTGGAGCTGGTTGAACTCAGTCCCTCCAAACCCCAGGGCACGGGGAGACCTTTAAGCACGTTCTTATACCACATGTGCATTGGGCAATGGAGGAGAGGTGCCTGGAGTGACCTGGGAGAACAGAAGAGGCCTCAGGGGAGCATCTCTGGAGGAAGTGATCTCTATCACTCACAACAGGATAGTCACTAATTGAATCCCTAGGAGGGAAAACTCTGGTATCCTAATACTTCCAGAGACTGAACTTCTGGATTGGATGTGACGATCAGAAGAATTTTATTATGTAAAGAAAGTCAAGTCTTCCAGAATGTTCTCTTCTCATATTCATTCCTGTGGTCAGACCCAGCTTTGAACTGACCTGCCCCAGCCTGAATCACATCTCCAGCTTCAACTCACTTAACATCTTCATCTATTAGCACATTGCTCTTGTATTTTCCTGTGAAGGTCTTAGTGGTCTCCCATCACAATACTTCAGGCTTCCAGAGGGCAGGCACTGGTCATTCACACTGCTCTTGACTGGAAGTCCCAAGCACACAGTGTGCACCAAATGCATGTTTATTAAATGCAAGAAAACACAAGCATAATTTATTGTTTTCTATTTGCCTTGAGGCAGCAGAGACACAAACATGATGGCACAGAGCCTGAGCCCAGGTACTTGGAGGCCCTGGGGGCATTTTCTGCACCTGTTGAGGCTGAGGGAAGCAGACCCTTTTCCTACCACTTCTACCCAGAAGAAAGTTAATTCACCGGTTCCATGGGTGACAGAAAGGGGCAGATTAGCTCCTCTGACTTGGTCATCCAACACATTCCTCCAAAGAAGGCCAGTTGTTTTATAGACATCTGTCTATATGAGGGGGTGGAAGGAGCCCTGAAATTACTTATAAAAATTTGTATATTTATTCCCACATGTTTAAATTTTAGTCACCTTCAAAGTAATCATTGTCTGATGCTATCCACCTATTGAGATGTTTCTTCCACTGCTCAAAACAGTTTTTGAACTCATTGATTTTGATGCCTTTTAGTGCTTCTGCCATTTTTGGTTTCACCTCTTCCACAGCAAAAAAATGTTTCCCTTTGAGTACCTTTTTTCATACTGGGAAACAAAAAGAAGTCACTCTGGGAAAGATTGGGTGAACAGAGAAGGTGGTGCATAGGGGATGCTTTGGGTTAAACACTGCTGAACACTTAGCATGGTGTGGGCAGGTATGTGGTCATGCCACATGTTGTTCACATAAATCAAGAATCACAAAGTGGGCAACTGCATCAAAAGTCTACACAAAAAATTCACTGAAGCCAAACACAGCTTCTCACAATGCCAGCTGGTAGGTACACTGACAGAAATGGGCTCTTAGGACACTCCCGTAGCTGGGGAAAACCTGTACTACAAGGGGCCCACCCAAAATTCCATTTTTGGTGGGGTCTCCCCTCATATTTCCAGTTTTGCACACAAGTAGTACTGCATAGGGGTATACGGTGAGCACTGTGCTCAGTGCACAGATTGGAATCCTGGCTTCATCACTTGCCATCTCTGTGACTCTGGGCAAATTACTTAACCTCTCTGTGCTTCAGTTTTCTCATCTGTAAAATGGGGGTCATCCTCATAGTACCCACCTCCCAGGATTCTTATAAGGACTAAATGAATTACAGTGAATGTAGAATTTAGAAGAGGACCTGGCTTGTATGACATGGTATCTGTGTTTGTAAAATTAAGCAATCATTATTAGTTTCTACACTGGGGCAGATCCCAGATGAGACAATGAATCATGGCCAGAGAGTGCAAAGAATCTGTAGTGCCAACACATACTGTTTAATAATTGTAATTAAAGCCAGCACTTCTATTGTCTGACTCCATTCCCCCAATAATCTACAAAGTGGCTATTATTTTCATGTTTTGTAGACGAAACAGGCTCAGAGGCTAAAGTGCTCAGTACTGTCAGCTCCACATTAGGTGATGGAGCCAGTTCTCCAATTCATGTCTGTTCCATTCCCATGACTGGTGCTTTCTTATTAAGTGATACTTTTCCTCATGGGGGTGTTTCAGTTAGAGGCAACCCAGTACTGGGTTGGGAAGTAGCTCATAAGTCTTTTAAATCACACAATTCATGTCATCCCACTTGTATGTTTAGAGCTAACTAGTACCTTTATTGGAAAAGTTAAACTTGCACATGATACTTTTTTTTTCCTTACACTACAATAAAAAGCAAGCTTCTTTCCTCCTTCACCTTTTCTTTTTTCTTTTTTTTAAATTTATTTTATTGATTTTTGACAGAGAGAAACAGAGACAGAGATAGACAGAGAGAAGTGGGAGGGCCCAGAGCAGTCTCCGTAGTTGACAGCATTAGTTTTTCCATATGGTTTCACTCCACAGGTGGGCACAGGGCTGCACAGGGCAGGAACTGGGCCGGGAGCCTCCCACATAGGCCCCGGCAAGAACTGAACTGGGGGCACACCCCAGTTCAGTATGTGGGTCCGCATGGGCCGGGGCCGGGATTCGATCCTCAGTCCCCGGGGCTTCGAAGCGAGCGCTTAACCCGCTGAGTCATCCCAGCTTTCCCCTCCTTCACCTTTTCTACTCCACTAGTTTCATTCCCCAAAGTCTTGGGCAACATTTCTAAAACAAATGCATAAACCGTTCATTTGTCTTATTGTTTAGCGAACATTACCCCTCTCTCTCAAGAGAATGTTTCTTTCAGAAATGACCTATGAATTTATAAGCATTAAACATATATACAAAAGAGACCATGTTTCCACAGTGATCCAAGCTTCACTGCTTCTATCCCCAATGTACAGATGAGGAAGAAAAGGCCCTAGGTGACTCAATAGCTCGCCACAAAACTGAACTGGATGTCTGCCGGGGCTTCTGTCAGATCCACTTGGCCGAATTTCTATTCAGTATTGTTACTTAGGTCTTACTCTTAAGAACATGTTCTTTGGGTTTCCTGCTTATCTCTAAGTTGAAGAAAATGTGTTTTTCTCTGTTTGCTTTTTCAACCTTTCGCTTTCATGACCTTTAAAGAAGAAGAAAAACAAAACAAAACAAAACACTAACGTAAGCAAGCACAAGCTGAGCTGGTCTAAAAGCAGTTTGTGTGCAATATGATATGGGACCTGGACGGCGACCAGCTAAACCTGTTGTAAGGTTCTCCAAACACTTTTCAACAATTTTTCCAAGTAGCAATTCGTTTATTCCCACTGAAATACTTGAAGATGCTGAACTAACAGTACATTTCCTAAACTATGGAATGAGCAGTGGTAAAATGGCACTTATATATTTCAAAAGGTGAAATAAAGAGTTAATATTTTTTTTCTTTTTACTTTGAAGCTCAGGCACCTATAACATTCCTTGTATTTAGCCAAATGCATTTTAAAAAATTGATTAATACAACATTCTCATAGTCCTTTTTTTTTTTCTTTAAGATTGATACTTGATGGACCAAATAAACTTTAACATCACTTTCTGCTTTAAAATTTATGATCCTCTGTTAAAAGATCATTTACTTCCTCAACCTGGAAAACCTGATGAAGTATGTAAACTAACTTTTAAAAGTGTTTCTAGGTTATTTTTGTTTGTTTCAAAGACTTTACTGAACATTTGCTATTATCTTGTATTATACATTGTTTTACCAAAGCCACAACTCCCTTTGTCAATGTATACATACTCAATGATCTTTCTATATAAGGATATCATTAAAAAGCACAGATGAAATGATGGTCCCTTCTAAACGAAACGTAAATGGTAGAATTATGTGATTTAGATTGTGGAGTTAGGACTAATCTTATAGGCTTTGGAAACTGCTCTCTCTCATCCTCTCTAACCTCCCTTTCCTCTTTTATCTAAGGGGAAGAGTGAGGTAGGTAAATATGACCAAATTTATAAGAGTGGAAAGAAATGCAGTATAACTTCTGAAGCCCTACTTTAATGCCTATGACTAATTAAACATTAATTATAGTGTTAAATAAATCTTAAGGAGATTTCAAAGCAAAATCTGTTCTTTTCATTCTATTAACTTACTATGCAAGAATTCTATCCTATCAAGAATAGTTACTTCACATTGGCTGTCCTCAACAGTTAACCTAAATGTGACATTTTAGTCCTTCAAAAGTGGCATTCAAGTCCCCTTCCCATCCTCTACATGTCACTGTCCTTCTCCCAGCCCCACTCAAAGTTCAACCAATACCTTCTTTCTCTTTGTAGAGTCTGAAACTCTTCCCACTTCCTAGCTGCCTGAAATTGCCCTCTTAAGCCAGAGATTTAGAGTGACCAATGGAGGTCTCTGCTACCACCCCATGCTGGCCCTGAATCACAGTCATTATGACTACTTTTAGGATTTTTCTTGCTACCTCGTCCAAAATCCCCATCTCCACCAATGTTTTCACCAGCATGGCCATAGCTGTCTTCCTTTGCCAATAATTACAAAAGTCATGTTCTCCCAGTTACCCTCCAAATTTTCCATCAGGACTTCTGCTGCTACCTCTAGAAAATGTGAACTAGGGAAATTTTACTTCCCACCCAAGGTCACTTGGCAATACCTGAAGACAATTTTTGGTTGTCACCACAGGGGAGAGGAGTGCTCTCCTGGTATCTAGTGGGTAGTGGCCAGGAGTACCGCTGAATAGCCTACAATGTACAGGACAGCTCCTCACAACAATGACATTAACTGGCCACAAACGTCAATAGAGCTGAGGTTGCGCCACCTTGCTCTAGGGGATAGTAGAGGCCTTTATTCTCTTTTTGTGCCTTTGGCAGAAAGACAAAAACAAAACAGAACAAAATCTGTCCACCAGGCACATACCTGGCGTCTGCTGTTTCTCTTCCTTCCTTTTCAGCTCAGGATGGGAGAAAACAAGCAGGATCTTGTAGATCTAGCCTTTCCATTCCCCATGTGGGTCTTTCTCTCACCTGGGCAGGGACTGGGACAATGAGCCTCTACCTGGGCAGAAGAACCCATTCAGATCAGTGGGTTTCAACCCTGGCTCCACATCAACTTCATGTCATTTCAAATATTTCAAATGTAAGTGCTGAGAATTCAAATTAAACTGGTGTGGGATGGGGTCTGGGTGATATTTTTCAAAAACTCCCCAGAGAATACCAATGTGCAGCCAGAGCTACTAGCCCCTTGGACTGGCAGCAGGCTCAATGGAGGGAGAACAGACCCACCCCCCCCAAAGAGGTGGGACCCTTTGGTACTCTACGGCATCCAACCTTCCAGGAGGAGGAAGGCTTTTAATAGTGAGCTCAGCCTGGGTCATCTGGGCAAATTCAGATATGAGGGTCTTTGTTCAGAGTCTTCCTATATATCCAACTGGCGCTTACATTAATTATAAATATTTATCAAAAATCAGGAAATAAGGGCAAATCAAAGGTTAAAAGCTATCTTCATAATTAAGCGCTCTTTGCTAACTATTTATTTGTCTTGGGGAAAAAATGTTTTTCCTCTTGTAGAAAGATAAAATACTCCTAAACTAAAGCTTTGCGATGAGTTATGGTTTATGAAAAATAATGGGATAGTATCATAAATCACAAACACTGTCTCTATAAAATATGACAGCCTAATTCTGTACATTTCCTCTCTATTTAAATACAATGGAGTCTTTGCAAGACAAATTAATCTAGCATTAACCTTGTGATCATTACTCTGCTTTTGCTGATGAAATTGATAAAATAAAAATACCTCTCAATGTTCAGGAACCTCATTAAACAATCTGTAATGTAAGTAAATCATACATAACTTCTGCTTCTTTCTTCATTTTTTATTCTTCTTCAGCCACACACACGGCATTCTATACAGAAGAAACACTGGACCCCAAGCTGAGAAGTCTGGAGTTGAGTCCATGTCATTTAACTTCTCCAGACTGTTTCCTTGTCAGGATGTGATGTTGTTGCCAGGTGATATGTAAAATTCTTTTCAAGTTTGAATTAGCTAGAAGTCAGATAACCAGTTTGACAACCCTAAAAAACAGTGAAGTGCCTGGTTTATCGCTTTGGCATACAGTGTGGAAACATGGTATGTATCAGTCAACAAAAATGTACTGAGTACTCTCTCTACCAAAAATATGGGGCATTGCTATGGAAAATTCAGAGAAATAGTAATTATATCTCCATGGTTTTACTATCAATAAGGTTATAATTTAGTTGGGGAGATATAGTAACATCAGATAAAAACTTTCAGAAGTGCCAACTGGTATTTTATTAAATCAGCAAACATTTATTAAAAACTTAATGTGTGAGTTAGAGTCTAATGTAATGAGTATCACAGATAACAGTGCTGATATATTTAGGGAGAAGCTGTGACTTTTCTCCCTTCACATAAACTATAGTTACATACTACATTAACACTTTGGTTAGTGGCATTGTGTTATCTACTGTCTCTAGTATCTTTCAAGGATCTAACCTACGCTGTGGAAATAACATTTATTTATCTTATTTTTGGGTAATTCTAAAAATTCTCTCTCTATCATCTGCTCCTCCAGCTGAGATGATCACCTCTCTTGTGTTCTACTGAGTATTTCTAAGTTGAGAGCTGGTGGTAATCAATAATTTGGTAGCTAAGTTAATTAAATAAGCATTAATTGAGTATGTAGAAGAGTATGTGCATCTTGAGTGTTGTGTTAAATGTTGGCAGTACAGAGAGTAAATATCACTTATAATTTGCCTATATATTAATAATTCATAGTCAAACAGGAAAAATATACATGGAAATAATTAAATTGTGGTACACTGCGATAAACATACAAAAGGTCTGTTCAGTGTTCAGAGGTAGCTTATTCATTCAGTCATCTAACAAATATATTTAGTGCCTATTTCCTCCAGTCACTATTCAAGTCGTGTAGCATACACTGGGGGTAAAGCAAGCAAGGTCTCTGACCTTATGGATCCTGCAGATTAATGGAAGCATAGCCAATGAACAAGTGAACAAATAGCAAAAACAGTATGTAACTTCCAAAAATATTAAGTGCTATAGAAGAAACAAACAGGGTGCAGTGCTCATGGAAAGGGTGGATCTATACTCTTGAAGTGGAATAGCAAGTTTTATCAGATATCTCAGCTGAGATCTGAAGAACAGAAGAACCCATCATTCAAAAAGCAGAGGTGAGAACCCCCTGGTCAGGGGACACAGCATGGGCTAAGGCTCAGAAACAGGAATGGGCGAGGTGTATCAGAGGACCTACCTTGGGTGCCATGGTTAAAGAGGAGAGTGGTGGGGATGAGATTCGGGGCAGATCATTCAGGGCTTTGACCATGATGAAGGGTTTTATTTAAAACCCAATAAGAAGCCAGTGAAGGACATTAAGTTGGAGATGGCAATGATCCATTTAGGTTTTAGAAAGTGACTCTGGATACTAAGAAGAGACTGTAATAGAACATTTGTGATCGTGGGGAGACCATATCAAGGTTGAAGTGACCTAGACTGGGTTGGTGGCAGTGGGCATGCAAAGAAAAAAAAAGAAAAAAGCAAAAAAAGTATGGCTGGATTTGAGGTTTATTTGGGAGAAAGAATCAAGAGGTCTGTGATGGACGTAGGAGCATGAGGGAAAGAGAAAACCCCCGTGAAGGTGTCAAGGGGCCACTGCACACAGAAGCCTGAATCTTGGGGAAGAGGATGGGACTGGAAACAAAAATGAACAAGCCTCTGGCAACTGTGTGGTGTCAAAGGCAGGAACAGATTAAGTCAATTGTGGAATCAAAAAGAGAGGGAGCCCTGTCTTGAGTAATTCCAACATTCGCAGGAGCTAAACAATATGCTATACTTAAGGTCCATTAAAGGGTTTTGTATAAGCTATGGATAAAAAGCAACATGATATGAAAGAATTGATCAGAGTATAGCACTAATAGTTTTCTGATTTCATAAGCAGAGAGATTAAAAAGCTCCTTGACACATAGGGGAGGTACATATGGCAGATTTTCTGGGAAGCTGAGGAAACACAAACAAACTTCAGGCTCCTTCACTAGCATGGCTCCCTTATAAGGCCCTGGATATAATTTTGTGTTTGCAATTTAGCATTTTTCTTTTTTTCAGAGGGTCTCCAAATGACATACGAGGCCTCACAAAATCTGGCTTTGCCCTTGGTGGGGAAAATTAAGGAACAGAGCATATAATCAAAAGCCACCAATGACCTGACCGTGTGGTTGCTGAAGGATCCCTTTTATACTACCTCTGCGGTGGGTCCACTGGAATTTGTAAGCAAACATATTCTCTGAAGAAAAGCTTTCTTGTTCAAAGCTACTTCCTGACCTATTCACCCATACCTTAAGCAGAAGCATGGTGACAATTCCGCGCAGGACAAGGGTAAGGCCTAAGTCAAGGCTGGGAAAGTGAAGTTGAGCCATGGGCGTCACTCTGGCTGTCAGAACACCTTGTGGGCAACCAATGGAATGGATCAATCTGGGTAGCCAAGAGAACATGTAGCTCTTCAAACCCAAAGAGTTCTAAACAGGAGAGCAAAAGTAAAAATGGATAGGCAGACTGACTATAACATTTTCAGGGCCCAGTGTAAAATGGAAATTTGGACAGGCCTCTTGTTTAAAAAGTATTACATTTTTCAAAATAATGACAGCGGAGTATAAAACCAAGAGCTGGAACCCTTCCGAGCAGGGGCCCCTATTTGACCCATAGGTGGCACGCCTAGAAATCATCCCTGGGGATAGAAGAAAAGTTAAGGGCAGGGTTCTCACATTTATTGTACCTGTACTATATTCCTGACACAGGGCAAAACAATCACAATTCATTTTATCTTCATAACAACTCAGAGAAAAATATTATCAACATTTCTCAAGTGAGAAAAAGTCTCAAAAAGGTTCATTTGCACAAACACACTCAGGTAGTACGCTTGTGTGTGCTGAAGGGAAGGGAGAGAACTAGATGCATTTGGGCTTCTATCATTAAGCTCACTTAACAAGCCAGGATGTCAAAATGGCTTGATTACTATTGCTGTGAACCACGACTTGGGCAATAAATAGGAAACTGAAAACACCATTGTCTTTCACCATTTCCTTGAACCATTTAGCTACTACTGCAAGGAGGTTGTTCCAACAAAAGCAGACACATTTGCTTTTGTAAAGGCTTCCAGACTCTCGGTTTTTGTACTTAGCTACTCTGGGTGACATAGGGTTAAATGACTACTGCTTTATTTGCAATTAATTATATTAAAAGTGAAAGGTCAAATTCACACAGGGTGAAATAAAGGACTCTTTATAAACATGCAAACAAACGCAAGTGTTTGCTGCCAAAAATATCCAAACAAACCAAACCAGAGACAAGAAATATCTCTTCAGTTCAAATGGCACAGTTCCTCTACATAGCCTCTTCAACAGATGAAAAGAAATTCTGAAATGCAAGACCAAACTCAATCCAATACAGATTTAATGTTGTTCCGTAGTAGATACAAAGTTATGGGAGAATTGCTACTTGTCTAATTTGAGCACTGTGAACTCCTACACAACAATCTGAGGTCAAAAACATCTATTAAGGAATTGGAATTTTCAGGTGTTTGTCTAACAGTCTCCAGAGTCACACTGCCTTATCGTCACTGGTGCTTTTCTATTTACACATGTCCAAAAGGCATAATTAAAATTCCTTTTCTGGAAAGCAAAATTACTTTATTACTTGGGTGCAAATATACAGACACGTGCTTATACGTCAACTTCAAACAGGTGTTCTTAGCCTTTATGATGTTTTAGCAAGGAGAGGAACAGTAGGAGCTGAGTACTCCTGAATCCTGGAGATGACAGATGTGTGATTTTAGAGTACATGGGGGACTGACATGATTATCACCAAAGAGACATGGCCTTATATCAATGTGAGGAACTGGACTTGAGCCCATAATGTGCCTGTGCCAACTCTGTGGTCCTAGAAACTGGTGAAACAGGTTTGGAGCTTACTTTGATCTACGCACATGAAACTTGGGGCTTCCACTGAAAGGAGAGGTTAGAGCAAGCTTGTCCAACCAGTGGCCCGTGGGCCACAGGCGGCCCAGGACAGCTTTGAATGTGACCTAGCACAAATTCGTAAACTTTCTTAAAACATGAGATTTGTATGTGTGTGTGTGTGTGATTTTTTTGGAAGCTCATCAGCTATTTTTAGTATGAGTATATTTTATGTGTGGCACAAGGCAATTCTTTTTTCAGTGTGACCCAGGGAAGCCAAAAGGTATGACACCCCTGGTTTATAGGATTGTGGTTCTGGTACCATTTCTGAGAAGGGAGGAGATAGAAGTTGGCATCTTTTCTTTCACCCATCATTTTATATAAAAGTAGCAGGCAAGCCTACAAATTTAATTGCTCAATGTAAGGAGACAGTCCTACGTAAGTATAGGAAACAGCAGGCAGGATATTATGCTAAGTGAAATAAGCCAGATAGAGAAAGACAAATAGTGTATGATATCACTTATATGTGGAAACTAAAAAAACCAACTCATAAACAGTAAAATGCTGATTATCAGGGGCTTGGAGGTGGAGAAAATGGGGTGATTTTGGTCAAAGGCACAGACTTCTAGTCATAAAATGAATATAATCTGGGAATCTCATATACAACATGGTGACTATATTTAACAATACTGTTATAACTTACATATTTAAAGGTTGTAAAGAAAGTAGATTATAGATGTTTTTGACCACAAAAATAGAAATGGTAGTTATGTGACACAAAGGAGGTATAGTTAACTCTATGGTGATAATCATTTTGCATTGTATAAATATATGAAATCAACTTATTAAGTTATCAAATCAAAACCTTAAACTTATACAATGTTATATGTCAATTATATATCAATCAATTTGAAAAACAGGACACATAAAAAAAAAGAAGCCTGTCAGATTGTTTCGCAAAGTGGTTGTCCCTTTTTGCATTCCCTGGAGCAATGTCTGGGGAGTTCCTATTTCTCTCATCCTGGTCACTACTTGATTCAGTCAATCTTTTTCATTACAGCCATTAGAATAGGTGTGCTGTGGTATCTCATCCACTTTTTAATTTGCATTTCCCTAATGATCGAACATCAAATTGAACATCTTTTCATATGCTTTTGTTCCAGGCATATATCTTCTTTGGTGAAGTGTCTGTTCAAATGTTTTTCTCACTGTTTTTTTTCTTAATTGAGTCAATTTTATTCTTATTATTGAGTCTTAAGAGTTCTTGATGTAGTCTGGATACAAGTCAGATATATGATATGTAAATATTTTCTTCCAATCTATGCTTATCTTTTCATTCTCTTAAAGATACATAACAGTAACTTTTGAAGAGCGGCAGTTCTTAATTTTGATGAAGTCGAATGTATCAAGCTTTTCTTTTATCGATCATGGTTTTGGTGTATGTAAGAAATCTGCCTAAGCTAATACTACAAAGATTTCTCCTGTTTTCTTTGAGAAGTATTATTATTTTGAGTTTTTATTTGGGTCTCTGATTCATTGGTATGTGATATGCGGTATGGATTACAATAGTTTGTTTTTTGCATATAAATATCCAATCATTCCAGCACCATTTGTTGAAAAGACTATCCTTTCTCTAGTGAACTGTTTCCTTTGTTGAAAATCAGTTGCCCATTTTTGTGAGGATCTATTTCAGACTTCCTACTCTATTCCATTAACCTGTTTACTTGTCTTTATACCAACACCATACTGTTTTGATTACTGAAGTCTTATAAGTCTTGAAATCAGTTGATAGTTCTTCAACTTTGTTCTTTTCCAAAGTTATTTTGGTTTTGGGTTTAATATACTCTTCCTTTTTTAGTTTCTAAGGTGGGAGCAAATATCATTGATTTGAGATCTTTCTACGTTTCTAATACAGGTGTTTTTGTGATATAAAATTTTCCCTAAATACTGCTTTAGAGGTATCCCATGTGTTTTGATATGCTGTTTAAAATTTTATTTCCCTTCAAAATACTTTCTAATAGTTTTGATTTCTTCTTTGTCCCATGTGTTATTTAGGTGTGTGTTATGTAGTTTCCAAATATTTGGGGAATTTTCCAAAGGTGTTCTGTTACTGATATTTAATTTTAATTTAAACTATAATTTAATTCCATTATGGTAATAGAATATATAAGAATATACCGAGACTTGTTTTATGGCCCAAAATATAGTCTATCATGGGTAAGTGTTCTGTGTGCACTTGAAAAAAAATGTGTGTTCTATTGTTAGTTGGAGTGTTCTATAAATGTCAAATATTTGATGTTATTCAAATATTTGAAGTAGAAGTCTCCTGTCTACTTGTTTTATCAATTTTTGAGAGTGATACTGAAATCTTGGCTAATTATAGATTAATCTATTTCTCCTTGCACTTCTATAAGTTTTTGCTTAGTGAGTTTTGATGCTCTCTTATTAGGTGCATAAAAAATTAGCATTGTTGTCTTCTTGGTGAATTTATCTCTTTATATTTATGAAATGACCTTCCTTGTCCCAGGTAATATTCTTTGCTTTAAATCTACTTTCTCTGATATTAGTTATCCCAGTTATCTTCTGATTAGCATTAACATGGTATCTCTCTTTCCATTCTTTCTCTTTTAATCAATTTGTGTCTTATTTAAAGTTGGTTTCTTGTGGGCAACAAATATTTCAATCTTACTTTTTTATGCAATTTGACAATCTCTGTCTTTTAATTGGGGGATTAGACCAAATTTATTTTATACAATTACTGATGTAATTGGGTTTAAATAATCATCTTATTTGTTTTCTATTTCTCCTATCTGTTCTTTGCTTTTTCCTTCTTATTTTGCCTTCTTTAGAACCATATATTTTTTATGATTACATTTTATTCCATTTTATCACCTTTGTTGGCTGATTAGCTAAAATTGTTATTTTAATGATTATTTTAGGGTTTATATTATGCATCTTTAATTTATTACAGTCCAACTTAAAGATATAATACCACTTCATGAATAGTTCATTTCTCCCCTCCTAGCCTTTGTCCTGTTGTTGCCATGCATTTTACTTTTACATATGAGTATGTTATAGACTCCACACTAAAGTGTTATATATTTTCTTGTTTAAATACTAGTCTTTTATATGATTCAAATTGTTTTTATAATCTTAAAAATTTACCCATGTAGTTACAATTTCTAGTTTCCTTCATTCCTTTGTGCAGATGCATATCTCCATCCATGTGTCCTTTTTCTGCCGCCTTAAGGACTTAAGTTAACACTCCATGTAGTGAAGTTCTGGTTTGCTGATGACATATTCTTTTATGTCTGGAAAAGTCTTTATTTCACCTCTGTTTTAGAAGGATAATTTTGCTGTTGATAGCCTTTAGCTCCAGAGCTTTTAAGGTATTATTTCACTGTCTTTTTGCTTACTTATTTTCTAACAAGAAATTGGCTATCATCTGTATCTTTGTTAGTGAATCTTTTTTTTTTTTTTTAGCTTAGCTTTTAAGATATTCTCATTGTCACTTGTTTAGAATAATTTGATTACAATGTGCCTTACTGTGATTATTCTTCTGCTTGGAGTTCATTGACTTTCTTGGATCTGTGATTTTATAGTTGTCATCAAATTTGGAAACCTGTGGCCATTATATCTGCAAATATTATGTTTGTATTAGTTATTGCTGTGTAACATATTTCTACAAAATTAAGCAGCTGAAAACAATACACACGTATTATATCACACTTTCTCTGGGTCAGGAATCTGGTTACAGCCTAGCTGGGTGCCTCTGGCTCTGAAACTCTCACGAGGCTGCAGTCAAGGAATTGGTCAGTAGCTACTGGCAGATCTCAGAAGATCCATTTCCAAACTGACTCACACACTGTCGGCAGTGTTAGTTCCTTGCCAAGTAGACCTCTCTATAGAAATGTCTCAGATAGAGCATCTGGCTTCCCCAGAGAAAAGAGGTCCAAGAGTGAGAGAAAAAGCACCCAAACTAGAAACTAGTCTTTTTGTAATCTAAGATTGAAAGCTATACCCCATCACTTATGCCATGTTTTGTTGATTAGAAGCAAATCGATGAGATCAGTCCACTTTTAAGAAGTGGGGAATACCAGGCGTAAGGATCATGGTGTAGGGGCATCTTAGAGGCTTCCTACACACTCCTTCTTTAGGAACTGCAATTACATATACGTATACTAGGCCAGTTGAAGTTGTCATTGATGCTCTGTTTATTATTATTATTATTTTTTTTTAATATATTTTATTTATTTATTTTTGACAGAGAGAGAGAGAGAGAGAGAGAGAGAGAGAGAAAACTGAATTGGGGGAGCTCCCAGTTCAGCATATGGTTCCGCAAGGGCCAGGGCTGGGATTCGATTCCTGGTCCCCAGCGCTGCAAAGTGAGCGCTTAACCCACTGAGCCATCCCAGCTTCCCCTGTTTATTATTTTTTTAATTCACTTTTCTCTCTGTACTTCATTTTGGATAATTTCTCTTGCTATGTCTTCAAGTTCAGTAATCTTTTGTTTTACATCTACAATGTCTAATTAGCTATTGGGTTAATCCAGTGCATGTTCATCTTAGACATTGTACTTTTCATTTCTAAAAGTTAAATTTGGGTCTTTATTATATCTTCAATGTCTCTACTTAACTTTTGAAGCATATGGAAGAGAGTTAGGACAATTGTTTCAATGTCCTTTGCTGTGATTCTAACACCTGTGTCAGTTCTGGGCCAGTTCAAACTGATTGCTTTTTCCCTCATGTCTTCCTGCTTCTTGGTACTTTTTTATTGAATGCCAAATACTGTGAATTTTACTTGTTGGATGCTGGATATTTTTGTATTTCTATAAACTTTTAAAAAATTGTTTTGGAGAAGTTAATTGGAAACAGTTTGATCATTTTGGACAAGCTTTTAAGATTTCCCTATAGCTCAGCAGGTTGAATGCTAGCCTTGCAGCTGCAGGGTCTGGGGATCAAATCTCAGCCCTGGTCTGTGCAAACCCACATACTGAACTGTGGTGTAGCTGATAACTGCCAGGAGGGTTCAGTAGTGAAGAAAGGCCCTGGTTCGGCTCCCTCTCCACACAGCCCCTCACCTACCTGTATGGAATGAAACCATGTCACAGCTGATGATGTACAACTGTGAAGACTGCTCTGGGCCTTCCTCCTCTCTCTCCCCCAATCCCTTTTTCTCATCTTCTCCCACAAACAATAAAATAAATCTTAAAACAAACAAACAAACAAACAGTTTCTTAGGTGGGAATAGAGCAGTATTCTGTTCCCCACTGTTGAAGCAAGGCTCATCTGTGTACTTACCCAATTCCCCATGAATCATGATAGCATTTAGTTTATAATGTGAGAATAGACATTATTTCTGGCTGTATGAAACAGCTGCACATTGTCACCTCTTATTCTACTGGGGGGTTCTTTCTCTGGTCTCCAGTAGTTTCTCAGATACCTGCACTTACCAGCTAAATATTTCCCCAGAGGAGTATTCTTTCTGGAGTTTTTCTCTATGGAACTCTCACTCTCCTCTCTTGATTCTGTCCTGAGAACTCTAATGACCTTGGTCCCCCCTTTCCCCATCTCTCAGCTATATCTCCTTAATTTAGGGCTCTCCCTGGGTTTCCCTTCCCTGCACAAATGCTATAAATTGTCTCAAAGTAGTGAGTTGAGACAATTGCAGTACTCACTTTGATTTTTTTTTTCATCTCAGATCATTATCCTTTTTTGGTTGATAATCAGTGTCCAGAACATTACCATTTCTTTTTTTCTTTAGGTTTTTAGTTGTTTCAAGAGGGAGGGTAATTCTGGTCCTCCATTATGGCTGGAAGCAGAAGTCTGGTCTCCAGGCAAACCATTTTGAGTGGCCATCAGCAACCTTGCTGAAGTAGCATGTCAAACATTTCTTCTTCTTTTTTTTTTTTGCTGTTGACAGAGATAAAGGAGAAGCCCTGGTGTGTATGAGAACAGGTTGGGAGGAAGGAAAGGATGGACTAGTTTTTCTACAAGTTTAGAAGATACTTTTCACAACTCCACCCATATGTTATTTCTCTAAAACTCATCACATGTGCTGTCACTAGACTTCTGTCATAGGCTATTCCATTCCTGGTTTGAGACCCACAGACTTTTTGCTTAAAATCCGGAGCTATGTTAAGACACTGGCTAGTGTCTTAAAACATAATCTTTCTTGGTTCATGTCTGTGAGGTAAAATTAAGAAGCTGATTCCTCTCTGTTAGTTATACTGAACTATTTGGTGCTATTCACCAATGGCCATTAATATGTCAGTGACATCACTGTATAAATTCTATCTTCTGTCTGTGGAAAGAATACTGATTGGTTTGACTATACCAGAATCTAATTAGCTTTCCCTCTTCTCATCTAATTTTTTAAATGTAATTTTGTTAATGTGAATTTTAACAATGATTTATGGCCATAGCATTCCTTTACCTTCTCACATAACCAGGTAACTTCTTTTTGAGGTCAAAGTGCAGCAAGAGCTGCCTTGCTCATAATTCTTATTCTTGTTCATTTCCTGTTGTAATATTTTAGTTATATTTTTAATCTTCTACTTTTAATCATGCTCAACTGCACCCATTCTCAGGCTGACTTAGTGTACTCTTAATGTCAGATTTTACAAAGTGCATGTTTCCTGGAAAAGCTGTTCCTCTCTTCATTAGCCAGGAAGGACAGGAAATGTTCATGTCAATGCTCTGAGAACCATTGTCTCCTGTGGCCAGAAGAAGAGAGTTCACACCAAGTATACAACCCAGAGGGTTTATCAAAAGCTTCAGTTGGAGTAGAGGGACGGTCTCAGCTTAAAAGCAGCTTGGACATTTCTAAAGAAGGCGTGGGGGGAGGGGAGGGGAAGTCTTGATAAACACATTTGATTAAATATGCCCTGGAATTTGTTATGAACCCTGACATTTGTCTTAGTAATGCAGTGACTTCCACAGTCTCATAGATAAGTAATCGTACCAAACCATTACCAGAAAAATAATGCTGCAGTGTGGGGAATGGCACCCTCCCAGTCTGAAGGAGCCAATGTGCATCCCTAAGCCTCTAGTAGAGACTGAGATTCACTAACGCATGAGGGAGAAGCAGATATGACAGCCTTGAGGAAGCTTCTTGGAGCTCCAGCAATTTGGGGCAGTCAAGATTGCAGTGATTAAGAACTCAAGTTTAAGGGCATGACTCCCTGGGTTCAGATCTCAATTCTGCTACTTTCTAGCTGTGTGAATTTGGGCACATTATACAAACTTTTTGTGCCTCAATTTTTTCTTCTGTGACTTGGAGATATAATAGTATCTACATACAATTGGCTTGTGACAACTCAATTTAAGTAAGTTAATATGTGAAAACACTTATACCAAGGTTGAACATATACAGGTGTTAGCTTCTATTATCTTTTTCTTATTAATTAAAATATAGTATTTGATGTAAAATAGTGTGTGAATTTAAGGTGTACAACGTGTTTATTTGATACATTTATATATTATAACGATGTGATCGCCATTGTAATTTTTTTTTGTGGGGGGGGAATGATTAAGATCTATTCTCTTAGAAAGTTTAATGATTACAATACAATATTTTTGCCTTTGTTCCTATACTGTGCATTAGATCCTTAGGACTTGTTTGTCTACTAGGTGCAAGTTTATACCCTTAAGCAACATTTCCCTATTCTCCTACCCTCCACCTCCCAAACCCTGGTAAACACCATCTACTCTCCTGTTTTTACAAGTTTAACTTTTTTAGATTTCACATATAAATGATATTATATAGTATTTGTCCTTCTCTATCTGACTTATCTCACTTAGCATAATGTCCTTGAGGTCTTATTGAGGATTTAACCAGAGAGTAAATCTGTGCTGTTCAATACGAGAGCCACTAGGCATATGTAGCTATTAAATGCTTCAAGTGAGCCTAATGTGACAGAATAATTAATTAATTTTAATTTAAACTAGCACTTGATTCAGTTATTGGAATACTTTTAAGTGCATTTGGTACAATTTGGATATATAAATTTACTCATTAAAATATACATTTTATGAAATCTAAAAACAGATCAAGGATTTCTGATAGAAATTTGGTGTTCAAATTTTTAAGATAAAGTACAAGAAAAAGGACTGCAATGTAGCTCACTGATATTTTAAAAATATTGATTGCATGTTGAAATAATAACATTTTTAATATACTGGGTTAAATAAAAAATAATAAAATTATTTTCTCCTGTTTTTACATGGCTACTAGATCATTTTAAATAATATATGTGGCTCACATCATATTAAACAGTGCTGGGCTAGGTTTGAAGGAGCCTATTTACTCTGCTAAAATGTTTGGACTTTATCCTAAGAGCTTTGGGAAGAAACAGGGTCAAATTTACACATTACATATTTACATATTAGAAAATTTATCCTGGTAGCTATGGAGGAAATGGGTGAGAGGGTAAAACCATAGCTATGCAGATCAATTATTTGCAAAAGTGCAGGCAAGAGAAAATCGGTATGAATTGTAGATGGAGGAAGTGAGTATATTGGAGAGGCAGACTTCCTCAGTAAGTATGGGGTGAAGGGAATTCAAGTCGACTCTAGGGTATGTGGCTTGGAACACTGGATAGATTCTCTGAGATAGAGCCTAGAGGACAAGAAGGAGAAGGAAAGAGAATTTAACTGTCAGACTAAGTCCCTTTGAGAAAACCACCCCAATTAATCACATTGCAGAGGTTCCCAAAGCCAAAATATTACTTTTAGGAACGACTGGCTCCCCTATTCTTTCCCAAATCTGCTCTTAAATCAAGAAGCATGAAATAAAGTCCAAAAACGCTTTCTACCTCTCCAAACAAACCAAACACATCCCAACACAGTCACTGCCATTTGATGAACAGAGTTAACAGTCATCACTTTGTACTCAAAGAGCTTCCAGAATTCACAGGGAATGTCTTCAAAAGAGAATGAAAGAGAAAGACCTTTGGAGACATTCCTTCCTGAAGGAAGCAACATAGTTTCATGGACAGAACTCTGGTATGTAATCCAGACACATCTGCCCCTGGATCCTAGTTCTGCCACTTTCTTAATCCTCGCCTGTGAAAGACTCCAGTCAGTTACCTGTTGATCAGATTAAGCTTCCTTAACTCCTCCGAGCCTCAGTTTCCTGATCTGTATAAATGAGATGATTATTTCCATTGTGAAGAGTTGTTTTATAGATGAGATCATCTTACACATAAAGTGTCTGGTGCTTAAGTGATACTCATTAAATGATAGCATTTATGGTTACATCTTGGAATAAAATTAAAGCAAAGCATGAAGCTACTTGTGGCACATTTCAAACACCGTGGTCCACTTTGCTTTCAGACTGCCATTTTACCTAGGACAATGGGGTCATGGCTAGCATACATCTCCTAAATCTTTAAAGATTTATTTTTATTGTTTTGGGGTTTGTTTGTTTGTTTTTGACAGAGAGAGAGACAGACAGAAAGAAAGGGGAGGGCCCATAGCAGTCTCCATAGCTGTATGCCAGACACCAGCCTGGATGAAGGAAGTCCCTGAGTTCGAGCAGTGGGAATAAAAGACCGACCAAATGGCTAGCCGGCTGTCCTCAATAGGAGCAGCCCTGAATAGCATTATTGTTTGCTTTACATAGAAAAAGTTTACCATTACAAGGAATGGGCATTAGCATAGCAAAGCACAGTGTGAACAAATCTTTACAGGAGGTAACAGCTTCTTCCAGTAAAGGCTTTGACATGTAGATCATGGGCCATTAATCTATTGGCGTCTGCCTGGCCTTCATGTGAAGCTGACATACACCTTTTTCTATATCTAATCACCCAATTACCCCCGAGGGAGATGAAAGGGGGGGGGCGAGGCTTTGCCATGAAGGCCCCCAGAAACCTTTCCGTTCAGGCTCATGACCAGCTCCCAACAGGTGTATGATTAGTTTTCAGTATAGTTTCACTCCACAGGTGGGCATGGGCTGTATAGGGCAGGAACTGGGCTGGGGCCTCTTGCATGGGCCTCAGCAAGAACTGAACTAGAGGCACACCCCAGTTCAGCATGTGGGTCTGCATGGGCCAGGGCTGGGATTCGATCTTCAGACCCTGGGGCTGTAAAGCGAGCACTCAACTCCCTGAGCCATCCCGGCTTCCCCATCATCTCCTAATTCTTGAGGTGACCCTAAACACCAAACTGTTGTTCTGAGCATAACTTTCAGCCTTCTCTCCAGAGAGTCTCCATTCAAGGCTGCATGATCAATAACATTGTCTTTGTTAATTGTCTTCTTCTCCTCGTTCTTCTTTCCTATCCTCCATGCCTCCTGGGAGAGAAATCTTAGAAACTCAAAATGAAAAAGAGGACAGGAGGGATCTGAGCCAGAGGAAAGGTCTTGGATCACATGCTGATTACCTAAGGTTGGCTGGTCTTGAAATGGCAGCTGAATCTATTATGTATTAGCTGAAAAGATCACCAACTGACCTGCCCTCCTTCCCATGCTGAGTGTGGAGCCACAGTCTGCAAATTTGACTTAAACAAATATTTATGTATAAAGTACAAAAAGCAGGCTGATTACTCTTCTCTGTTTTCTAAAAATAATGCAATTCTTCTTCTAAAACATTTTGCAAGGAACTAACGCACTCTCTCGTCCACTGTGCTGCGAAGGGAATACTGCAGAGCTGTTCAGAAGCAGGAGGCAGGCTGTGAGGAGGTGCTGATGAAATGGCCAAGAAATGGGACATTTCTCCAGACGAGGACACTGGCGTGATAATGTTCCCAGAGAAGCAAGGTCCTGAACTTTTAATCTATCAAACCAGTGTTTGCAAAGTGGCTCCACTGTATCTTGCTATGTCTCACCCCACTCTAAGATATGATCCTGGTTCTCAAGGACTGTATCATTTGTCAAGACCAACAAAACATACACTTGAAATAAGTAGAAATCAACTGAGCACTTAATTGGGTGATATTGACTGTAAGTGCAAGTAGAGTTTCCAGAAAAAGGAATCAATGTGGGATGATGGTGCAGAAAAGGTCTACATGAAGAATATAGAGGTTAACCGAGGCTGTGGAGGACGGGTAAGATTTCAGGACAGGAAGAAACAAAGGAAAGACATTGGAAACTGAGAATGCTGATGTGGGGGCAGGGGAAAGAGGTTCAAAGGCAAGGAAGTGAGTGCTGACAAGTAAAATACATGTGATTCATTCAAAATCTTCACCCTTACTCCGCCTTTCACTCAGCCCTTGCTCGATTTTCTTCCACCTCAGAATTTTCTTCTGTTAACTTTAAAATTCCTCCTTTGTTATATCTTGTATTCACCACCCTTGCTGATATATGGACCTAAAATTATTTCTGATGTTTTGTGTATGAAAGTCATAGCTTGCTGACTAAATCAGAAAACCCTGTGAGTTCCCAGCCTGGAGCAGAAACTAGGACCCAGTGGCTGAAACGAAATGCATTTCCTTCCATGAAGCCTCTCAGAAGACCAAAGAGGATCATCTTGGCATTCTGAAGAGAAGATGGGGGGTTGGGGATCAAAATGTTGCTAACAGCCATAAAACAATCCTTGGGAAAGATGGAAGCTCTGAAATTGTAGGGTCATTTGATAGCTAGCACCGAGAAGACTTGTCTTTCTTTTTTTCCCTTCTTCTTTTTTCCTTCAACCTTTTCCACAAATGGGTTCATTCACTAAGAGCAAGCCAAGTTTTGGCTACAACACCTTCACAAAATGAAGGCCTTGGAAAATGTTGGTCTGGATCGAGGCACATGCCCCACCCCACCCCCACCCTGTCCCTAAATTACTCCCTATAATTTGTTCAGCTTGATTCTACCCTGAGTGTCCAGGCGGTTGGGGCCCACAGTCCCTTTGGACTGTGCAGTGGAGGCATCTTTTTTCTCCCTCCTCTCAGAGGATCTGAGGTGGCTGGCCCTCCGCCTGGCTATGCCAGAAAGTGGCATGACCACCGGGCGACTGTGGTCAGCACAGGAAGAAAATCTCGGGTGTTCACAGCTAAACTATGGTTTGAAAAATGTTGGCACTGGAGCACTGGCTGGGTAAAGAAGCAAGAATAGCAGCAGAAATGCACTCTTTGACTCTGCTTTTCCCCAAACAGGTCCTAACAGAACCACAGAAAGGATCCCAATGTTTGTGGCTGGGTTAGGCACAGTCCTGGCCCTACAGTGAGGGCCCGTACAGGTCCAGCCAGGGGTTACCTTAGGGGTCTTCTTAGGGTGACACAGGGATTCTCAGGGCCTCACCCACATCTAAGTACCATTTTTTTCTTTGACTCTAAGAAAGCCCGCCCTGGAGCCCAGGATTTCGTAAGCCAGTTCAAAGTTCCAGACGCCTCTTTCACTGGAGACAATGTGGCAGCACCGTCTCCTTTATTTTTGTGCTCCATCCAGTCACAACAGCCTGTGCTATGGAGATCCTCTGATCTGTATCACCAAGTTGAATAAGGAATTTACCCACAGGCATTGGACATTTTCTTTCAGTTGTGCCTGTTCACAGTAGAACAGAAGGAAGATGTGCTTCTGTCACAGTACATGTGTCTGGCCCCTGGATAACCAACTTCCTGCGTCCTAACTCACCGCTTTATGTGGGCCCCAGGATCTGGGAAACAGAGATAGGGGGTTTCCCCTTTCTGTTGCACCTTTTCCTCACAGCAAGTGGGCCTGGACATGGGCAAACACATTTGTAGCAAAAGACTGCACACTGCAATAGGGTCATGCACGCTGTGCTCCTTCATTAGTTTTACGCACGTAAGAGAATCAGAAAAGTGCAGGAGGCCCTCAGGACACACAGATGAAAGGTGGCAGCTGCAATGGACACATTCAGGGAGGAGCAGCTCCAGCCACTGGTACCCTCCTGGCAAACAATTTAAAAGAAGTTGAGGTTGCTCTAACCAGGCTGAAGGACCCCAGGGGAGAGCAGTTAAAAAGAACCACGTCCCCTTTCTTTAGGACCCAGGTTGCACTCCAACTTCCAGCTAAAGAGAAAAGGAGGATAACTCAATGTAGATAACCGGGTTTTCTTCCATAAACACTGGTGTTTAAAGAAAATCCTGTGGCAGGATTGTTGCAATCTTGTTTGTAGCAGTGCAGTAGAACTCTTGGTTATAAATATGCAAGGCGTAATGAATAGATGGCTCAGTGGCTGGGGTGCACATTGGTCTGGGTTGTTTACTGCATGAGGAATACCCTCCCTCCAGTCCTGTCTCTCAGAGTAATCCCACACACAGAGAATTCACAGACACAAAACCTGTCCATGTCCCATTTATCTGGTGCCCAGAGCTTGCTTGCCTCACTGAGGACCTGGCCTTATGGTGATGGGGATCCACAACCAGACAGGAAGGGCAAGGAGGAAGGCAGGCAGTAAAGGGAACGGCTCCCTGATCCAGGTCCTACCAGCCTGGTGGGGCGTTCATCTGGTTCTGCGTCCTTTTTGGCTCACACAGAGGTGGTGCTGGACTAAACCTGAGTTTGGTTCTGTTGCAACAGTCTCTGGGAGATAAGAGGAAGAAGTGTCCTCCCAGTGTCCACTCAGGACTGGACATGCATCCTCAGGGCCAGGCCAAATCTGTTCTAGAGGAGGGTGACTAAATAGGTGATAAAATCCCAGGGTTAGAATCTTGGTGCTGTCATTTACGAGCCCTGAGTCCTAAATGGGCAAGTCACTCAGCCTGCTTTCCCACACCAGCTTTCTGTGAAGCTGAAATGAACCAATGACCATGAAGTATCCTTCCGGGGACGAGAGTTGCTTAGTCATTGGAGGCTGGCACATTAGACATAAGAGTGGCAGAAATTGGTAGGAATGGCCATTTACTGCACTGTCTGTTTGTCCATGGCTTCCTGGCAGCCCGAGTCTACTTAAAATCTCTCTCCTGGCTTTGCTGTGCTGAAGCCTCTGGTTCCAATGTCCCATTCGTCTGGGCCTGCTACTACATGCTGCCGTTCTTATGCTGAGTCTTAGTGTTCACTACCCTCTCTTCATGGGCAGTTACATATTTTTAATCTTTCTCTGCTCCGCTCTCCTGCCTTATCACTCTCCTCAAGAAAATAGCACTGCTTACTGAAGCACTGAAGTGAGGCAGGAGACTTTCCTCATGCATTTCAGAGTTAAGTTCTGTATCTTTAAATGCCTGATCTAGGGATTTCCCAGTCTAGATTAATGAGTCAATTTGCACGTGGGTGCTTATCTTGTTCTGTAACAGCCAGGTCTAGATTTTAGTCTCCTAACCAGTAAAGAAATAGAAGAATAATTCTACCAGGGCCCTGGCAGTAAACAGTGGCACACTTGAATTAACTAATACGAGGGCTTCGTGAAAGGACTAAAGATGTGGGCAGAGTTTAAGGAACCATAAGGGATAATGTAGAGCCCCAGAGCAAGGAACAATTGGGGATAGTTAGTACCCTTCAGCGAAAAGGAGCCAGGCGAGGGGGCTGTTACCAGAATGCAGTTCACAGAGCTGTACAGAAGGGATGAACAAAATAAATCTTCTGCATGACGGGAGTGGTGACCTTCAACAGAGGCAAACTCACAGCTGTGGCAACCTCACAAAAAGAAAGCAAGGAGAACAATTCTTCTAGCCAGCTTCCCTCTCCTCCCTCCTTCGTATCATCTGCCTGTGCTGAGCTCCCCCGGAGCTGGATCCGACCAGAAGCTGGAAGGTATGAGTCCCATGTGGTCATCTCTACTGGTCAGCCTTCCCTCCTAAGCAAAGAGCAGGGTGGAGCAGGCAAAGAAGTTTCAGGCAAAAGTCAGTAAAACACAAAAGAATCGCTCTGATTTCGGTAAGTGGGAAGTCTGGATATCTATATCAGCAGGCCCTCCTCCTCCCCACCTACAGCCTACTAACTTCCAATTTCTCTCTCCAACAAAATATCAAATTTCTTCTTTTAAAGAGCTTACAACTCATTTATTAATAAATTAACAAAACATACCTATCATAAATAATTATATTAGAGTAGTCACAACAGACAAAACACTGTATGGCAACACTATAAATAAAGATGGCAAACAGCCTTACTATAATAGTTTTCCATATCACTGATCTCTCTCAGGAAAGCTGAACTAAATAAAACATACCTGCCTCGACACCTAATTTTTTTTTATGCCCCACCTATAAAAGAAGTAGACACAATGCTGACAGCACTAAATGCTTTCAGGACACGCTGCTTCGCTTTGCAGCCATTAGCAAGTCAATCAGGCTCACTGACACCAACATTTTCTCCTTTTTGCCTTCATCATAACGTCTTTGTCCTGTGTCATATGCCTTAGAGACCATGTTTTTCTAGGAAACTACTAAACTAATTTGTAAACAAGAATTTAGGTCCAACAGTGCTTTCTGTAATATCTTCTTTACTCAAATTTTTCCCCTATCGTCTTTGAGCTTGTAATTTCTAGTTTTTCTGTCTATGTGGTTAACAAGGAAGAGCAGACTTTCCTCGACTCAATTTTTTTTTTTCCTGTGTTGATTGAAGTTTAAAATCCCTGTGTGGGAAGCTTTTCTTAAGTTGGTTACCCTTGAAGCAGACTGAGACAGAGAGTTGCGTGGAGAAGGCTCATTGGGGGTGTGCCTTGGGGCATATACCTATGAGGACCGGAGGAAGGCAGGGTTGGGGAAAGGTAGCAGGTGATCCACAATGCAGCTGTAAGAAAGGCCTCAGCCATTCCTGTGGGAAGCTCTGGAATGGGTAAGAGGATGTCGTTTGCATTCTCATATCAGCCAATCATGGGCCACTGGCTGTCCCTAGGAGAGAGTATAACCTTAAAGTGGTTTCCTGCAGCCAAGGACAATTGCCAGTGAACCACATTGCTATGACCTTCCAGCAGCTAATAGTCCCAGCAGCTGGGGTACGAGTACATTGTTCCTGAAGAGGGGACACCAATAGAGCACTATAGGACCCACTCCAGGCCACTCAGATCCACTTCCATCTAATGGTAATTTTGCCCCATCTGGAAACAACTTCTCCATGGTTCTGGTTAGTCTTGTTTCTTATGAAAACACAGGAGGGCTAATGGGGTGAGCAATAGCCTTGCTGCTGCAGTTGATCTCACATTCATAATTGGTGCCCATTGCCCTTATCCTCCACCACCCGCCCTCGGTTTCGGTCACCCTCAGCCAGCAAATCTACTGGTCTAGGTAGCTAGCCTGTGGAGGATACAGACCCTCCTTTTCGGACAGTGGCTGCTATGCCTGTGCATAATTCATGAAATTCAGATTCAGGAGTACCAAACGACATACAACTAAAGCACTGCAGGCAGGAAAAGCAAAGCTGTACCTGGAATAGGTGTCAATCGCAGTCAAGATAAATTGCTCCTTCTTCTAGGATTGATAAAATTCAAAGGAATTGATGTGCTACCAAGTGAGTGAAATGTTTCCTTAGAGTGAAGATGCCATACTGGAGACCCAGTACCAGTATTATTCTTTGTTGCTGGC
>PVKE010019973.1:0-27943 GCA_004027555.1 Craseonycteris thonglongyai | reverse complement strand
AACTATTAAAAATTTGGAGGGATATTTTGGCTATGGAGGTCACCCCTGGAGGAGTGAGGAGTCCCAGTCCTGCACCAGAGTTCTGGTGTACCAGTGCTGGGACAACCCAGAGTTCCAATGCTGGGGAGAGACATCCCCAAAATTTCTGGCTGTGAAAACCAGAAGAGATTGTGGCTGGGTGAGATGGACAGCAGCTACAGGCCCAGGCATTCTGCTTAAAAGGCCCATACACAGACTCACTGGTTCTGAGCTCCAGCTTTATCTATTTAGGTGCTCTTATGTTTGATGCATAAATGTTTATGAGGGTGATATCTTTTTGTTGGGTTGATTTCTTTATTATTATGTAATGTTCTTTTTGGTCTATTCTTATAGTCTTTGTTTTAAAGTCTAATTTTTCTGATATAAGTATTGCTACTCCAGCTTTTTTTCTCATTTTTATTTGTGTGAAATATCTTTCCCCATCCCTTTACTTTCAGTCTATGCATATCTTTTGATCTGAGATGGGTCTCTTGTAGACAGCATATATTTGGGTATTGTTTCCTTATCCATTCAGCCATTCCATGTCTTTTAATTGGAGCATTTAATCCACTTACATTTGAAGTGATTATTGATGGGCACATAGTTTTTGCCATTTTATTATTTGTATTTTTTATTATTTTTTGAGAGGAGTGAGAAAGAAGGGGGGAGGGCCCAGAGCAGTATCTGTAGTTGTACATCATTAGCTGTGACATGGTTTCATTCCACACAAGTGGATGTGGGGCCACACGGGGTGGAAACTGAACCGAGGTTCTCCCTCACAGGAAAAGAGAACCTTTGCCATCAAGTCATCCTAGCGGTTACCAGTTGTGTCACAGATCAGTATATGGGGCTGCATGGGCTGGTGCTAGAAATTGATTTTCAGACTTTGTGATTGTGAGGCAAGCACTCAACTGCTGAGCTATCCCGGCATCCCTATTTGTATTTTTGATCTTCTTTTGTTTGTTTGTATTTTTCTCCATTCTTTTGCTTATCATTTCTTGTAATATTGGCTTGGTGGTAATGAATTCCTTTAGCTTTTCCTTGTCTGAGAAGCTCTTTATCTCTCCTTCAATTTTAAACAATAGTCTTGCTGGGTAGAGGAGTCTTTGTTGTAGGCCCTTGCTTTTCATCACTTTTAATATTTCTTGCTACTCCCTTCTGGCCAGCAAAATTTCTGTTGAAAAGTAAGCTGATAGTCTTATGAGAGCTTTCCTGTAAGAACTAGTTGTCTTTCTCCTGCTATTAGAATTCTCTCTTGGGGAAGCCGGGATGGCTTAGTGGGTTGAGCGCTCACTTTGCAGCGCCAGGGACCAGGGATCGAATCCTGGCCCATGTGGAACCATATGCTGAACTGGGAGCTCCCCCAGCTCAGTTCTCTCTCTGTCTCTGTCTCTGTCTGTCTCTCTCTGTCAAAAAAAAAAAAGAATTCTCTCTTTGTTTTTAACCTTTGCCATTTTAATTATAATTTGTCTTCGTGTGGACCTATTTGGGTTCATCATGTTTAGGTGTCTTTTCTTTCTGGGCTTGTGTGTCTATTTCCTTTTCTAGGAAACAAATTAGGTTCTTCATCCCTTGCTTTCTCTTTTCTCCTCTGGTACTCCTATGATGTGAATGTTGTCATGCTTGGTGTTGTCCCAAAGGTTCCTTAAACTATCTTTAAAAAATTTTTATTTTATTCTTTTTCTCTTTGGTCTTCAGAATCAGCTGCTAAATTGCTGAGTCAATCTTCTGCTTCATTTAATCTCCTGTTGATTCTCTCTAGTGTAGTCTCCATTTTAGGTATCATAGTTTTTATTTCTCACTGTTTTTTTTGGGTTTTTTTTTTAATGGTTTCTATGTCCTTCTTTATAAAAAAGTAAACCTTAAGCGTTGACACCACACACACACAGAGAAAAAAGAAAAAACAAAGAAATGGTAACTATGTTAGGTGTTGGGTATATTATTTTGTGGTGACCATTTCACAATGTATGTGTATATTAAAACATCAAGGTCTACATCTTAAACATATACAGTTTTTTCATCAATTATAGTGGAAATATGAAGCTGGAAAAAAAAACCCACCCAAATTCTTCTTCTTATGATTCTGGCTTAAAGTTTGGGAGTGGTGTGTGTGCACACATATGCATCTCCAAATTGCCAAACCTCCTCAACCCCTAATCTAATCTAATTTTAAACTATTTCCCCCCTTTCTGGTTTATTAACCATAATCCAAGCTCAGATCATTACAACAGCACTATGAAATGAATGCAATAACTTTTATGTTATTCTCTGTTTCTAGCTATTTTCAAATTCATCTATGTATATCTGTTCAAAAAGTGAACCCTGGGAGAGGAGGAAGGGGGAGCTAAATATATGGCAATGGAAAGAGTTGTACACCTGGAACATATGTAATTTTTACTGACCAACGTAACCTTAATAAATTTAACAATAAAAAATGGAAAAATTAAAAAAAATAAGTGAATACTACTTTCTTTTTCTCAACTGTCTTTTATTCAATGAGAATATATTTAATTATTTTTATGGTTAGATAACTAACATGCTTATTTTTAAAAGTGCAAAAATAAAATATAGAAAAATATATGGAATAAAGTAAAACATTACCTGAAATTTCACCACCCTGGGATAGCTACCATTAATATATTGGTTACCATTCCTTTATTGATCTCTTGTATGTATTCCCCATGCAATTTCAAAATTCTAGTTGTTTGTTTGTTACCCTCCACTGCATAACCAGTATTAACAACTGGATTTAAATATACTTCATCTTTTTCTTCAGGTTCATATAATTATGATAAAATAAATAGACATTTATACAAATAGGGGTTTCAGAACCATTATTCAGAAGTCTAGGATAGCTCAACAGTTGAACACTTGCCTCACAGTTGCGAGATCCAGAGTTTGATTCTTGACCCTGGCCCCTGCAAACTCATAGCTGAACTGCGTCACAACTGGTAACCACGGGGATGGCATGGTGACAAGGTTCCCTTCTCCCATGTGGGAGGCCCCCAGTTTGGTTTCTGCCCCAGGTGGCCCTAAATCTACCTGTGTGAAATGAAACTATGTCACAACTAATGATGTACAACCATGGAGACTGCTCTGGACCCTCTAAATAGTTACTAGACTGACATGAAAAATCATATGTAAATGTCACTATCTGAATTAAAAACCTGCTATAATGGACCCATATGTGTGTACCATTAAAATCTTACCCTTGGGAAGGTGGGGTGGCTCAGTGGTTAAGTGCTCACTTTGCAGCCCCAGCGACCGAGGATTGAATCCTGGCCCTGACCTGTGCTGACCCATATGCTGAACTGGGGTGTGCTTCCCATGCAGGAGGCCCCCAGTTCCATTCTTACCACCTGGTTTGGCCCCTGGCTCTAGGGGGCATGCTTCCCATTTAGAAGGCCTCCAGCCCAGTTCCCGCCCTGCATGGCCTCCTCCGGCCTGTGTGGAACAAAACCATGTTGAAAGCTGATGACGTACAACTATGAAGACTGCTCTGGGCCCTCCCCCTTCTCTCTGTCTCTCTCTGTCTCTGCCTGTCTCTGTCAAAAACAATAAAATAAATCTTTAAAAAAATCTTACCCTAGTTATATTTTATGTTGCTCAATGTCATCTGTGACAATTACATATCTTTAACATGTCATTTTATGGTTTATTTACATGAAAGTATATGGTTGTTGCAGCATAGGAGGAAAATAATGACATCTGATACTATATAATGTCATTGCATATTGTAAGCAAATATACCCACTAGTGGGATCATTAAGAATTAAATAATTACTGTTTTAAATGCTTTATATTACACTGAAACCTTTGGTGGAAGGTTACATAATTATCTAAGACTGCTATAGTGATATCTGAGGAAATTGGCGCATTGGGAGGGCTGGGGACACATTTTTTTCTTTTAAAGCAATGGACTGTAGGCTTCTGCTTTTAGAATATATGTTTGCCAACATGTTTTAGGTGCTGACTGGATTCTGATAGTGAGTGATGCCTGTACTCCAAAAGCAGTAGGTCTCCTCTACTATATTAGCAAAACAAGTTTGGGAGAAAATGGGAAAAGATATATTCCACAATGGTCAATTATTTGGGGGTTGCCAGAGTAGTGTTTGAATCTACCTATGGTTAGTCAGTCTCTAAGATAGTTCCCAATGATCCCAGCTTCCTGGTATTCCATGTGGCAAGGGCCTGATTTCTCTGGGAAACAGCCAAGGAGGATCTGAGCCCTTACCAGTAGCCATGTGAGTGAGCTTGGAAGCAGATGGCCCCATAATCAAGCCTTGGGGTGACTGCAGCCTTGGCTAATATCTTGACTGCAGCTTTGTGAGAAAACAGAGGTATCCAGCTAAGCCACAGATTTCTGATCCACAGAAACTGTGAGATAACAAAATATTATTGTTTTAAGCCACCAAGTTTTGGGGTCATTTGTTATGCAGTAATAGATAAGTAATATACTTTCAGAATGTAAGGGATGTGAAGAGAGCCCCTGAGAAAATCTGCTTCATTACTCTCTCTCTCTAGCTCTTAGTACAGGTCACAGTGCAAAGTAGGCTTTCAATAAATATTTGTTGAATGAATGAATGAAAAGGCCAAGAGAATGTTCCTTTTCCCATCTCTGTCACATTTAGTCATCTGGGCCCCAAAGCAGCTTATTTTATGCATAGAGTCTTATAGAAAAGCTCTTCTGATAAGAGTTGCAATGTATTTCTCACCCATTCCCCTAAGCAGAAGACCTGGAATGAGCTCAGAGAACAAGGCAGGGAACCAACGGTGTGCCACCTCTCCCTCTTCTGCCAGAGACGTGTTTTCTCCCACTGAGTCCAGGTCTACAGAGACCGTTAACATCATCACCCCGAAAAGAAGAAATCGAATTACCGTCTTCATTTTGAAAGTGAGTCTTTGTTTCACATCTACATAGCAGGTCCATTGGGTATTTTTTCCCCACAACAAAGGAAGAATTTTCTTTAAGGGAGCCTTGGCCACTCTAACAATGACCGTACTAGAAAGAAACTGCTTGCAGTTTGGAAGTGAGATTTTGTTATTGCTGTTTTTCTTTTTTTCCCAGCCTAACTGCCAAAGTTTTAAAAACATCTTAAGGATTTGGGTTTTCACATGGACCCTCTTGGAATACTATAGCCCATAGTCATACCCATTCTTCCACCCTGCCATCTCCTCCAGGCTACCAATCAAATTCCCTGGCTAAGTTTCTCCCTTACACTTATAGCTTATATCATAAATGTTTGCTCTTAAAGCCTCTTGAGAGTAAAGGTTCATTGACCATGCCAAATATATATAAGAGGGCCATCTGGAAAAATATCTAGTCATTATTAATATAATGAGAATGGCTACATGGCTTGATACTTTCCAGACAGCCTATATACAAGGTCTGACAATTAAGTTTGTGAGCTCATCCAAGAAAAAGTGCTACATACCTCATTGCTGAATATCACTATTGGCACCTCTGAAGTACTCACCTTGCCTTCGAAGCAATTTTGGAATTTTCTTCCTGGAATGGCCATCAGAGCCTTTGTCATATTACACTTGATGTCCTGAATGTCATCAAAATGTCTTCCTTGATATTTCCTTTATCTTTGGGTACAGAAAAAAGTCATTGGGGGCCAGATCAGGTGAGTAGGGAGGGTGTCCCAATACAGTTATTTGTTGACTGGCTAAAAACTCCTTCACAGACAGAGTGCCCTATGAGCTGGTGCATTGTCATGATTCAAGAGCCACGAGTTGTTGGCAAAAAGGTCAGGTTGTTTTTGTGTAACTTTTTCACGAAGTCTTTTTAACACTTCCAAATAGTGAACTTGGTTGACAGTCCAGTTGTTGCAAATTCATAATGAACAACCTTTCTGATATCAAAAAAATTAACAGCATCGTTTTGACTCTTGATTTGGACTGATGGAATTATTTTGGTGGTGGAGAACTGGCTGACTTCCATTGTGCACTTTGATGCTTTGTTTCAGGATCGTTTTGGTACACCCATGTTTCATCACCAGTGGTAATAACATGGCCCAAAACATTGTCTTGCCTCTCCAAAAGGTCTTGGCAAACTCAAGCTCTGACATTCTCATGATAGCATACAAAAACACGCAAAATAGTGAACATCACTCAGTAAGACACCACCACACATTGACCTGAACACAGCTGTAAGACACTGATATACCAATGTTATAAAATCTTACTGAATTGTTTGTACAGTGCAACCAATGTAAGTGCACGGTGGCAAGTCCTCGAATTTAATTATCAGACTGTGTGTGTGCGTGTGTGTGTGTGCGTGTGTAGGTTAATTCAAATTAACAGATTTGGCTGTTAGCACCTGAGAAAAGACTATTATAATTTCAAGTGGTCACATTTTTTCCTAACTGTGAAAATGAGCTCAAATAAAACAACCCAGTGAATTGTCTATGCAACACTTTTATTGGTTCCCTTCATGAAGCAAAGATAACATGAATAATTTCAACCCCTTTTATTTCTCTTTTCTAACTTCATGCAGACAAAAACATGTTTGTTTCAAGATAAATGTTGTGGATATAAGTATTTCAGGTCTGTTAACATCAAAATTTGGGACTTAATTCAACAAACTTTTATGGAATCTACTATGTGAATGCATTTCCTTTCCTCAAGGAGTTTATAATCTACTACGAACTATAGGAAATGAAATGATAATGTTGTCTTTTACTGAGTGCTCACTAGTGCCAAACACCCTTTCCCCAGATGATCTCCTTTAGTCCTCACAGGAACCTTTTAAGTATTAGTAGTATTATGTTAATTTTACATATAAGGAAAGCAAGTCCTTAAGAGGTCAAATAATTTGCCCCCAAGGTCAATCATACAGCTTAAAACAGTGACATTGGGGATAAAACCCAGGTCTCTCTGATACTGGAGTTCTGAGCTGACTAAAGACTATAATACAAGATGGTTAGAGGTGACTCTGGTATGAAAACCTGTTAGGTAGACTCCAATAAACCAAAGCCAGTGAACATCTTGCCCAAGGCTGGCTATGGAGCTAGATTCAAACCCAGATCTGTGTGGTTGACCTCAGAGAGTTTCTAGGTGAGTGATTCAGAATGGTCTTTAAGAAGCAGATGCCATTTGAGATGGAACCTAAGTATAGGTAGATTGCCACAGGCAGAGATCTAAGCAATAGGGCAGAGCCTGAGGAAAGGCATGCACATGGTAGGAGGTGGAGCCAAATGCAGTAACAGCAAGTGGAATAGTTTGCCTGAAGCTTTTGGTGATCAAAGAGCTATAGGGGAAGAGAAGACTGAAGAGAGTGGTTAGGACAACATTTCTCAGGTCTCTGAATTCCAAGCTGAAGAATTTGTACTATGTAGTTTTATCAGTTTGCTAGGGCTGCCAAAACAAAGTATCACAAACCGGATGGCTTAAAGAACAGAAATTTATTGTCTCATAGTTCTGGAGGCCAAGAGTCTGAGATCAAGGAGTTGGCAGAGTTGTTTCTGTTTTAGTGGCATTCAAGAAGCATCTGTCCCGGGCTTCTCTTTGGTTTGTGGATAATCTTCTTTTCCCAGTATCTTCACATTGTCTGCCCTCTGTGTCTGTGTCTACATTTTCTTTTCTTAGAAAGACACTGTTCAGATTAGATTAGGGCCCACCCTAATGACCTCATTTTAACTTGATTACCACTGTAAAGACCCTCTCCAAATAAGGTCACATCCTGAAGTACTGGGGGTAAGTGCTACCACATATGAACTCGGGGTGGTGGCATACAATTCAACCTATAACACTAGTCAAACAGATGGTTCAGTGGTTTTAGGGAGACTTTATTTTGAGAAAGCTGTTTTTTAATTTCAGACGTTTAATTCAGGTACATAAAATCAAGTGATGCAAATCATATGAAATAAACAGGGTAATAAATCTCAGAGGCATCAGTGTGGTGAGAAGAAAAAGAAAACCTTTTCATTTATAACGAGAACCAACTACAGACAATTTTGCATCAAGAACAAGGGGAATTATTTATGTCCAAGGAGATGCCTCTTTGCTTAGGAAAATGTCTTGATGACATATTTCAGTTTGAATGCTGAACCACACATTCCTTACCCCAGCCCTGGACATTGTTTGAAAGGGGAGAATAAAGCAAATAACTAAATTTTTCATTAAAAGTTGACTTTGAAAAATGGGGTTTTGGAGGAGATGATGTAAGAAGGAAGGAAAGTGAGAATAATGAGAGAGGAGGAAGGGAAAAGAAAGAAGTAAAACATGACAGATAGGAAAAAGGAAATAATGTTGGACAATTTGGTATGATGGGAGTGGACAGGGATGTATAATACTCAATTTTCAGTTGTTTATTATATTGTGAGTAATGTGGTCCCTTCCTTTAAAATGGCTTCTACATGAAGTATCTTTTTTTAAAGATTTATTTTTATTGTTTTTGACACAGAGAAAGAGAGACAGAGAGAAGGGGGAGGGCCCAGAACAGTCTCCATAGTTGCACATCATTGGTTTTTCCACATAGTTTCATTCCACAGGTGGGCGCGGGCTGCTCAGGGCAGGAACTGGGCCAGGGTCTCACCCCAGTGAGAACTGAACTGGGGGCACTCCCCAGTTCAGCATATGGGTCCACACGGGCCAGGGCTGGGATTTGATCCTTGGTCCCTGGGGCTGCAAAGTGAGCACCTAACCCACTGAGCCATTCCGGCTTCCCTGAAGTATCTTTTTGATAGTGGTGTTTAGAGGGATTAATAGAGAAAGATCGGAATTCTGTGGTTCACTCTAGATAGGACAGAGAAAAGAATGACTACATGCAGCAAGATATTCCTGTGATCAAGAGCATAGTGGAAACAAAAATTTGAAGTCTCAGAGTTCTGGAATTAGGCTAGGTAATGACCTCTACTTATTAGCAATGTGGCCTTGAGGAGGTCAATTAACCTCTTAAGTAGGCTGACCAGATGTACTATTTTAAATGAGACAGAAAACAACAGTACTCTCCCTTTTCAGATGGTACGTCTGATCAGCCTACTCTTAAGCCTCAATGTCCTCATGGACATGGGGACAAAAATGGAACCTATCTCAAATGGTTGCTGTGTTTGAGTATTAAAGGAGATAGTGGTTGTAAAATGTTTGGAACTATGCCAGACACATAAGTACACAATAAATATTAGCTGTGGGGAAGACCAAGAGATTTACAGCAGTGCTTGGAATGGTGACTCAAAGTACTTTTTATTTTGTAACTACTGAAAGGACGAACTAGGCCATAAGGGAGGTGTTTTTTGTTTTTTTTTTTAATATACCGGTATATATTTTTTAGTTTTTAAATTTTTGACAGAGAGAGAGAGAGAGAGAGAGAGAGAGAGAGAGAGATACAGAGACAGAGAGAGAACTGAACTGGGGGAGCTCCCAGTTTAGCATATGGTTCCACACGGGCCGGGATTCGATCCCCAGTCCCCGGTGCTGCAAAGTGAGCGCTTAACCCACTGAGCCATCCTGGCTTCCCCATAAGGGAGGTTCTGGGAACACTCAGGCTGGAAACATCTGGGTTGCGCTGAGGAGTAAGGGCCAGTCTGTAGGAGTGTGGTGTGCATAGGAAGAATGAAATTAACAAAGGTCCTGGAATAAAATCAAGGAAAAATATCTCTTTTAATTAATTCAATCAGTGATGACTACCTTTCCATCTCACTGTTGCTTTTGGTCTCTCTCACAATTTGGCTCTGTTTTGAGCATTAGAACTGCTGGATGAGTGCCGCCCCTCATCTCCATTTTTATTTTATTATGATAACATGCAAGAATGCAGAAAAGCATACAAAAAAAACCAAAACAAAATATCATGAACATCTATGTGCCCACCACTTAGTTCTATCAAATCTGAACGTTTTGCCTTATTTTCATCATTTTTTAAAAAAGATTTATTTTATTATTTTTGATAGAGAGACAGAGACAGAGAGAGAGAGAGAGAAGGGGGAGGGCCCAGAGCAATCTCCATAGTTGCACATTATCAGTTTTCGACATGGTTTTGTTCCACACAAGTGGGCAGGGGCTGTGCAGGGTGGGAACTGGGCTGGGGGCCTCCCCGCCCCCTCGAGCCAGGGGTCCACATGGGCTGGGGCTGGGGCTGGGATTCAGTCCTCGGTCCCTGAGGTTGCAAAGCAAACACTCAACCCGCTGAGACATCCCAGCTTCTCCACATTTTTATTTTTTATAGTGTGCATACATTTTAGATTTCAGTGTGTCAAACTTTTAATTTTTTTCTATATGTTTTTGTACATTTTGTGTCATGTTAATTTCTACTACTAACACCCTCACAGACACACCCAGAAATAATGTTTTTCAAGCTATCTGGTTATTCTTTAGTCCAATAAGTTGACACATAAAGTCAACCATTACAGATATCTTATAATTTTGTTGCTATCTTAAAAGTGTATCTTATTTCAAGTTTATATATTCTTTCTGCTGTTTGTGTATAGGAAAACCACAGGTTTCTTATATTAACCTTTATCCAATAACATTGTTGGTACCTCTTATTAGTTCCTTATATGCAGACAATCCAATCGTATCATTTGAATTTAATGGCTATTTTTTCTTCTCTACCCTTATATCTTCTAGTTTTAGATATATATTTTTAATTTTAGAATTGTTTTTTAAGGGTATGTGTGTGTGTTTGTGTCTGTGTGTTCAACTCTGGTGAGATTCTCCATCTTTTCATCTATTTTCTTCATCTATTCCTCTATTTTATTGAATGTGTTCATCATAGATATTCTCAGGACCCTCTCCTGGGTAGGTCCCAAATTCCAATTTTTATATAGCAAGCTTCATACTGTGTTTTATACACATGCTTGACAAGTATCGTAAAATATTCCAAGGGCAAAATCAGTTGTGTACTTGAGGAGCCCCAAGTTTCTGCTTACATTCTTTCTAAAGTTTATTAGTTTTTCCGGAGATTAAGCTTTTGATTTTGTTATTCATCTTTAGTATATATTTTTAAAAAATTAACTACTGCAATCTTTATTACTTCCTTATTTTTATAACTTCTGCAGTTATACAACATGTTCACTAATTTTTAAAATCTTTTTTCTCAGATAAGTATCTGAGGAATAAATTTATTTAACTACTGCTTTAGCTATATCTCTCTGGTTTGTGAGTTGGTAATGTGTAGTAATTTAAGTTTTGTGCACTTATTTTCATTATGATTTCTTCTTTCTTGGCCAATGAGTCATTTAGAAATGTTTGTCATTTACAATATCATTTTTGTATTCTTTTCTAATCACGTCAGTAGATGTTGATTATTTAGTGTGTTCTGAGACTTTCATTATTGCCTATTTCAGGGTCAATTTTTACAAATGTTCCATATGTACTTGAAATAAATGTATTTTTTAACCATGTGCAAGATTCTATAAATGTTAAATAGAAAAAGTAAAATTTATGTTCAACTCTTCAATATAATCAGTAGATTCTAAAATCCTATCTTTGAAGCCTTCTTTATATTTTGATATAATTATGTCACTTCTGTTGATCATAAAATATGTAATTTATTTAAGTTACTAAATGTTTCTTTTAATGCATGGATGAGATGATTAAACACACATGCCAAATAGTCTTTTAAGTATCTGTGCTTTCAAATTATTGGTTATAACAGCACACTAAAACAAGGAGAGCATAACATATTTATATTCCCATCCTAACATTCTCTTGTGGATTGTCTGGTATTCCTGTAGCATATTTTAAATCTTCCTAGCTTTACTAAAATCTTTTGCTCTCTTATCACATTATAAAAATATTAAACAGAGGTAGAACTTAAAGTGAAATTTTAGTAAAATAGAAACCTCCAGAATATCTCTTGGGTCTGATTAAAATCAGAGAGCAGGTGCTGTTGCTATAGCACTCAAAAGACATGCTGCTTCAAATTGCACTTCTGTTCCATGAGGCTGAAGCCTCAGTAGACCCTGCATTGTAAGGAACATATATTATCAAATCAGAGTGTCCTAGAAATCTGAATATGAATGAGTCTTGGCTGAATACCCATATTTGGCTTACTTGAAAGGCCTTAAAAATGAGTTGGTGTTCTTGGACTCAATTTAATTTGTAATGAGTCTAAGAAACTAAAGAATCATTACCATGGGGCTCCAGAATGAAATTAATCTTCTTTTGTTATTATTACATTTTGCCTCTATCTTTGATGTGATGCTTTAAAAATAGAACAGAGACTATTAACTGGATGCAAGGAAATGAAGACTATCACATTTCAAAATCAAAAAATTTCCCAGCTGCCACTGATTCACATTTAAGTCCTAAATAATTCCATACATTGCTTGGAAATTTAGAAGTTTTGTGGGGGAGGGGTTGTTTCTCCTGGAGAGATGCTCAGTTTTTACAGTAACAGTTTTGGCTTCTGGAGGTTTTAGGGAGTTGGTGGGTATTGTGATTTTTCTCTATGGTGGTCAGATTTTGCACATTAGCTTTCTGAAGCAATAAACTTTTTGGCTCCCCTTTTACATCATAAAAGAGAATCACTATTTTCTGTTATTTGGATAATAATGGCAAAGAAATTATATTTTATTTAGAAAATGCTTAAGGGTAAGAATGTATAAGCACTTTTTAGCAAAAGACTTTGAGAAGATAATGTCTGGTTCCAGAATCTAAAATGTTATAGTTGACTATATGGGAAACCCTCACATTTATGAAAAGGATCTATTCCCACAGTTTGTAAGTGGCATGTTTGGAATTTGGCATTTGGTTTCTCATAGAAACAATGCTATATTTGATTAGGCTTTGACCTGGGACTATAAAACTCCAAGTTCATCCAGAATGTGACTAAAAAATTGTTACATTTATGATTTTAACCTTTTTGAGTTTTATGAAGTATATTTAAACATACAAAATACCTTTAAAAGAGACCAAACACCCAGAATATTAAGCAGCCTTGCTCACATTTAGGAGCTCAACTGAGCCTTTGTCTGCCACTTAATCCCCCAAATGCACCACTAGAAAATAAGCCAGCAATGGGACGGAATGAGAGTCCCCAGGTGCAATGACACTGGATGCTTCAGTTTCTACTTGTTTCACATCTTCGGAGTCAAAATGCATCTGTCATCAAGAGGAAGGGAAGGAATGAGGTGGTCGCTGGAAGCAGGTGGATGAGCTCCAGGCCCCTGCTAGCCACCCCAACATCCAGATGGAGCCCTGGGCAGGCGCAGCTGGGAGCCAGGAGCTGGCTGCTCTCAATCCATCATGCTGGAGAGTGCAGGGAGGAACGCTCCCACAGAGCTCTGTGGCTGCTAGCCTGCCCTAGCAAGACAGGAGTGAAGTGAGGCCAAGTCAAGTTCACTGAAATACCAATTGACTGGCGTACTGATCAGCAAAATCCCGCCTGGGAAGCTCTATTGGCCAAATAGCCTGGGTGTTTCAACAGATTAATTATAAGGAAAAGAGAAGCATCGAGGTAAACGAGATTAAAAGCAACTTAAAAGAAATAGAAGTTTAAAAAGAGCAACACTAAGATATGGTATCTAGGGATGTGCATTTAGGTGATCAACTGTTTTCCTTTAAAAGACAAGTAAGTGATTACTATAAAAGGCTAGACAATAGTTCTGTATGGCTAAAGGGAGAGGCTTGGGGTAGGGGCAGCATACATGGAATTTCTGCAATAACTGATAAAGATTGATTTCTTTCTTTTTTTTTTTAAAAGATTTATTGATTTTTGACAGAGAGAAACAGAGACAGAGATAGACAGAGGGAAGGGGGAGGGCCCAGAGCAGTCTCCATAGTTGACAGTATCAGTTTTTCCATATAGTTTCACTCCACAGGTGGGCACAGGGCTGCGCAGGGCAGGAACTGGGCCGGGAGCCTCCCACATAGGTCCCGGCAAGAACTGAACTGGGGGCACACCCCAGTTCAGCATGTGGGTCCGCCTGGCCGGGGCCGGGATTTGATCCTCAGTCCCCGGGGCTTCAAAGCGAGCTCTTAACCCGCTGAGCCATCCCAGCTTTCCCAAGATTGATTTCTTGACCTGATGATTACAAAAGCTTTGTTTTATATCAGTTCTTTAAGCCATACATCTATGTGGTTTTTCTTATCTTTTTTATATTACAATAAAAAAAACATTGAAAAAATAGAAGAAGAACATACCCATGAAATCAAAGCACTGAACAGCTGCTGGGGGACTGACATGGTTACTGAAAAATTTAAAGGAAGGTGGGAGGGAGAAACATTCTCATCAGACCTTGGGTAGAGTGGACTGAGAAGGAAGAAGTGGCAGCCGAAGGCCCAGCAGTGATGGAGCGAAGATGCAGGGAAGGACTCAAGGCTTGCAGATAATGGGAACACTTGCTAAGCAGTTCACACTAGAATTCCGGGCTGAATCTCCTCTTCTTCACGAAAGGAATATAGATTGAGGATTCTTGTGGCAGTGCTGCTGCAAATATGATCTGGACCAGAAACAAGTGTTTCACGTGCCGTTTTTGTTCTTCAAATCAAGAATAATGTTTGGATGCCGGGATAGCTCAGCGATTGAGCACTTGCCTCGCAATTGCAAGGTCCAGGGTTCGATTTTTGGTCATGGCCTGTGCAACCCCATATGCTGAGCTGTAGCACAACTGATAACCACTGGGATCTCAGTGGTGAAGGTTCTTGCCTCTCATGAGGGAAGCCACCCACCCCTGGTTTGGATCCTGCCCCATGTGGCCCCACATCCACCTGTACGGAATGAAACCATGTCACAACTAATGATGTACAACTATGGACACTGCTCTGGGCCCTCCCCCTTCTCTCTCTGTGTCTCTCTTCTCTCTCCCCCCCTCTCTTTCATCTTCTATCAAACAATAAAATAAATCTTAGAAAAACAAACGAACAAGAATAATGTCACCAACCTGCCTCAAGATGTTATGAATTAGCAACAGATGGTCTGATATTTAATCCATTTTTTTATTATTTTTGATGGAGAGAGATAGGGACAGAGACAGAGAGAAGGGGAAGGGCCCAGAGAAGTCTCCATAGTTGTAGGTCATCAGTTTTTGACATGGTTTTGTTCCACACAGGTGGGCGGGGGCCATGCAGGGCAGGAACTGGGCCGGGGGTCCTCAAGCCAGGGAACAAACTGGGGTGAGGGGTGAGAACCGAACTGGGGGCCTCCCACATGGGAAGTACACCCCAGTTCAGCCTATGGGTCCACACGGGCTGGAGCCGGGATTTGATTTTCAGACCCTGGGGCTGTAAAGTAAGCACTTAGCGTGCTCAGCCATCCCAGCTTCCCCTGCTCCTTTTATTTTTAAATATTTATTTTATTGTTTTGAGAGAGAGAAAAGGGGGAGGGCCCAGAGCAGTCTCCATAGTTGTACATCATCAATTTTTGAAATAATTTCATTTCACACAGGTGGGTGTGGGACTGTGCAGAGTGGGAACTGGGCCAGGGCCTCCTGCATGGGAGGCCCACCCATATGAGCAGGGGGCTCTCCACATGGGAAGCCACTGGGGGGAACTGAACTGGGGGCCTCCCACATAGGAATCACACCCCAGTTCAGCATATGGGTCCGACTCTGAGGCTTCAAGGCAAGTGCTCAACCCACTGAACCATCCCCTTACCTTTATTTTCTTTTTTGTTGTTTTGCTTTTAGAAATAGCATGAGCTCAAAATCACCCCCCCTTTTTTTTGAGCTTCTAATTATAAACACAAACAATTCCCAGAACCCAAACTCTGAAATAACAAATTTAAGCAATTTTCTTGACTAAGATATCAACTGAATAATCATATTCTTCAGGTAAGTGGTAAGTAACATAGTGGTTCTCATACATTTTGAGTTAATGGACCAATAAAATTAAAAGAAAAAACGGACTGACCTGGAGTTGCCATTTTTGTTTGTTTGTTTTGCTAAGTGAGGATGTTGGAAAGACAACTGCCACCATAAAATCAGAAACATTTCAGTGCCAAGAAAAAATAAAGTGGAATGGAAATATTCATAAGAAACCTATCATAAAAGGAAAATCTTTAAAATTGAATATACAAGGCCTATCTACAACATATCCATCCATGTAGCCATTCTTGTTTTATTGAAAAAAGCTGGATTTTTTTTCCGGACACTGTTCATAAATATAGTCATGAAAAATTCTATTGTCTTCTTTGTTTTCTGTACATTTTGCCATAGATTTGTGAAAACATTGTCATAGACTAGTCCAAATCTTTGGACCAGTAATTGTGAATCACTGTTTTAGGAAAGGAACTGTATTTTATTTTGACTTGTGTTCCTATTATGCTAGGCTTCAAGAAATAATCGTCACATTCAATTGATATCCATCCTTGGAGTTAATGTGTTTTAACAAAAGTATTATTGTTTTAACTGAAGAGGTGGTATGTTATGCTGTGAACGACACTGATGAAGTAAAAAATGGCTCTGTAAACAGTTAAGTGCTTGTAACCCAGATTTTATAGACGATGAAAGAGACACAGAAAGGTTGAGTTATGTGCCTGCCACCCAGAATCAGTTCTTCCAGCACATAATGCAATGCATAGATGATATGGTGTAGAAATGTACACCTGGAAACTATATTGCCAACCAATGTCACCCCAATAAATTTAACAATAAAAAAAAGAAAGGTTGAGTTAGTACCCTCAACTCAGTAAGTCAGTAAAAAGCAAAACAAAACAAAACAAAAAAACAACAACTTAACAGGACACCAGACTTTTAGACCCTATAACCACTTGAGTACAATAAAAAATGAGAGCAGTTGAACTTTTTATGTGATTTTCACCAGCTTTGGCTGACTTGTTACCCTCATGATGCGGCATGATTTTTCTAACAGATATGCATGAGTTTATACCCTAGTCCCAGGCTGAAATTAATTTTATCCCTTTATACTTGGCTGTGGAAGAAATTCACATTGTGCTTTAGCTGGCAAGAAGACAGTGAATTCTAGCAGTGATCTTCCAAAGTCCCACTTAATAATTTCTGTGAAGATGACAGATACATAGCATTTTGACAATCAGTAATTTTCCCCTAGCATTATCACAGTTTCCTAATGTAAACTGTACTGATCTCAAAGGAACCCCTCCACTCAGAGATCCTAAAACTCTCTAATTTTCTACATCTTCTGACCTACAGGCCAACACTGAGTCACTTAGTCAGGGATTCTCAATTTTGAAAAGATTTTCTAAAGAGTTTGTATACATTGTGTGCCCAAAACCATTTATTCATCATTAGAGTTACAGGGAAAATTTTACTTTGTTTAATTTTACTGGTGTAAAAAATACTGAGGGAAAGCTAGGATTGCTCAGCGGGTTAAGCGCTCGCTTTGAAGTCCCAGGGGCTGAGGATAGAATCCCGGTCCCGGCCCATGCGAACCCACATGCTGAACTGGGGTGTGCCCCCAGTTCAGTTCTTGCCGGGGCCTATGTGGGAGGCTCCTGGCCCAGTTCCTGCCCTGTGCAGCCCTGTGCCCGCCTGTGGAGTGAAACTATACGGAAAACTGATGTCAACTTTGGAGACTGTTCTGGGCCCTCCCCCTTCTATCTCTCTCTCTGTTTCTCTCTGTCTGTCAAAAATCAATAAAATAAATCTTAAAAAAAAATACTGAGAGTTTGCAAGGAACCACGTTAAATACCATTACATATATTATAAGTCAACAGTGTCCAACCTTTTGGCTCCCCTAGGCCACATTGGAAGAATTGTCTTGGGCCACACATAAAATACACTAACACACAATAGCTGATGAGCTAAAAAACAAAACAAACCAATAGGTCACAAAAAATCTTATAATATTTAAGAATTTGTGTTTGGCCTCATTCAGAATCATCCTGGGTTGAATGTTGGACATGTCTGTTATAAGTAATCTTATATTGTTCTCTGTGATCCCAGTCTAATGATTCTACAAGGTTAAACTTTATCCCTCTTCTTAAAAGGAGAAAGCTGAGGCTCAGAAAAGTAACATTCCAAGTCGTCTTGGAGTACTGTAGGGCTGTCAATAGATGCAATTGTTAGGGAATGGATACCACCCATATAATCCCAGCCATAATCATCAGAGGATGTGGCCCCTTTAAGACTAGGAGAGGCTGTCAGAGAAGACCTGAGCTAAAAACCTGGCCAAGATCCACAGACCTTGTTGACACAATCTGGCTTCTCAGGGGAACTCCTTGAGGCTATTCTGTGTGGCTTACTGTGGTTTCCATTTTCCAGGCTCCTTGTGTGTCCAATCCCACATTTCCTGGACCAGCCTGCTTGCCCAAGTACAGGGCTGATCATTTGCTTTATGGTCATCATCCGTCTCACTCCACAAGAACACTCACTTTTTCTGTTTTACCTTAATTTCTCTGACATGAATCTTAGTCAGTTTGGCCTAGCAGGAACCATCCACAGCTTGTATTTGACATGTCAGTTTAAGAATCATCTGTCGCTATTTTTACCTTGAATTTATCCATTCATGCTCACCTCTTCAAGCTATGTTTTCTTTATCTTAGCCCTGGGCCTTGTATAGTTTCCAGTAGGTTTGGGATTAGAATTGATTATATAACTCATATCTGTTTTTCAACATTTGTTCATTCACATTCATCCATTCAGAATACAGGAAGTCCTCGAATAAGGTTGTTTCATTATAACATTGCTGAGATGCAATTAACTCTTATTTATATAAATTGGTTTCATCATATGTGGTTTTACTTGAAGTTGTAGAATGTACCAATGATGTTAAGTGAGGACTTACTGTATATTCATTGATTGTCTACTATTATTCACTGTGGTAGGCAGTGAACAAAACAGTCATGGTCCCTGCTCTCATGAAGTTTTAACATTTAGCCAGAGAGATAGTTATTAACCTAATAATCTCAATAGTGAATTTGTAAGTACAAACTGAGACAAGTTCTCTGAAGGAAAGGAACATGTATTTATGAGAGTGTATAAAAAGGTAAGTTTAGGACTAGAGGTGGACTTGGGGTCAGGAAAGGCTCCAAACTTTAGGGCATTCAAAACTCATATGAAAGGATTTATTTAACTCATCATAGAGATATGGAACTTACAGAGCCATTAGAACAACAACAAAAAAATGGAAAACTATTCATTTAGTCACCAAATATTTCTTGACTTTCTATTATGTCTCCACTCTGTGAGGCATAAGTGTCATAACACTTACTTTTTCAGATCATAGCATTGAATAGGGAGAAATACAAAATTTGTTAATCAAATACCAGGGTTCCAAAATATTCTGGGCCACATCTCACTAGAGGAAATGTCCTACTGGGAGCTTGCTTTCTCTGTAGGCCCTAGTGTTGTGCGATACTGTGGGGGGCTGATTTTACCCTTGAACTTTTCCATTTCCTAGTTATGTAAACTTGGGCAAATTGCTTAGCCTTGAAAACTCGATTTTTTCAGTCATAGAAGATAGTGAATAAAAATATTCCCCCCACCCCAATATTGTTATGGGAATTAAATGAACTGATTTACGTCAAGTGCTTAGCACAATGCCTGGCTTGTAATAAGTACCCAATATCTGTCACTATTCAGCATTGTCACTGTCATTATTATTCAGGTTAAGTGAACCTAACAGCTTGTAGGCCCAAATTTGAAATGTGCATACCATGGCCCCCCTTTTGTTTGGAGGAAGATAGGGATGACAAATAGGAATGCCAACTCTGTCACTTAATATTGCTAAACTGCAATTTTCAGATCTGTAAAATCAGGAGACTGGTTGGGAACATGACACGAGATAATGGGGAAAGGTACTTAGCCTGATGCCTGGAAGATCACAGTAAACATGCATTAGACCTTAACTATTAGTATTACAAAGTCGGTTTTCTCATATCTCTGGACTCTCTCTTGTACACCCTTTCCATCTCCTATTTGTGGGGTGAGGCTCTGTTCAGTGGAAGCAAAAAATAATTATGTGCCAGAATCATCTGCTTATCCCTAGAAAATACTTATTTTTTACTTTATTATGTAGGCAATTACACCCCCTTTGACTAAAATCTCCTCATTTCAGACTATGCCCCTGGCTTTGGCTTTTATCCTCAGAGGGTCCATAATGGTGTTTTACTCAACAGAAGAAGAGCCCCCCCCCCCAATCCCCACCTCCACACACACTCCTGAGGTCAATTCTGCTGTCCCTTCCTCCAATGTGAATTCTATACGTTTTAAAAAGCAATTTCCTTTTGTGCAACACAATGGATCAGTAAATATAAGATTGCAGGCATCAGTCTCAAAATAAGAGGCCTCACTGACTACTGTGTGTCCTCCCTACCTTCACCAGTTTCAATCTAGGAGTGCCTCTGATCCATTAATGTCTAATGCAATGTACTCAGCATCTGACAATCTCCACCAGCCTATGGGAGGACAGTTTGGCCTACAGGTGCATTAATGATATTTTGATCTGCAGACTCTTCAAGCCAGCCTGTGTGGGGAGAGAAAAGTGTATATGTGCTGGGGGATGGGGTGGTGTGAGGAAGAGCAGAAATCAGCTGAATTATAAAGCATATAATTGCCAGGTTATAAGAAGCATTAAACTAAAGAGCCTGCACAGTCCATTTGCTGAAAACACATTTAATTATTTCAGCGAGAAGTACTTAGAGATGAGAGCCCATAAAATAAACAAAGAGACACTAACATTCGATTTTAATGTCTTTCTATTTTGCTACAGGCCACAATTTAATTAAAATTCTGAATAAAAAATTTAAAATGACACATTCTCCTCCCCAGCAGCCAGACAATTGAGATAAAGCATCCCAATATCTTCCTGAAATTTTTGACGTTTTAGCTAAATGCCCAGAGCAAGGTGATCTTTGCCAGCTGCCCCCTATCCCCACCTCCTCCCACGATGAGAGATGCTTGCAATTGTTAAGCTTGATGTTTTAAATCTGGGCCAGTGCCCATGGGTCATAGAAAATTTGCTTTTATTTTAGAGAAAAGTGCAGAACTGATTATTGAAAAATGAATCAAAAGAGGTGGAGGTGAGTGCAGGTATGGGGAAGAGACGTGATTTTATCAATGCGCTTTTCATTGCTAGAACAAGCACTGAATCAGAAATAACATGCTGGGTTCTAGCCCTGGCTCTAATAGGTAATCAATTATTTAAAATTTCTCAGCACTTCAACTTTGCCACCTTTGAAACGGGATTAGGTAGACTAGTGATCCTGTAAGGTCCCTCCAGCTCTATTATTCCACAACTTTAATATAGTAAGGTAAATATGACCTTAAACTAAGGTGACCATATTTTAACATTGGTAAAGTGGGACACCATTGACCGGGGGGGAGGGGGTTCTTGATTAAAAATTTGGTCTATCTCCTGCCGTTCCCTAGCTTGTCGTGCATTCTTTCCAAAAATCAGGACTTTTTTAAAACGCTGCGGGACGCGGGACAAATTGTTAAAAATCGGGACAGTCCCGCCAAAAGCGGGACGTCTGGTCACCCTACCTTAAACTACAAATGACCACAAGTCTAAATAGTTTGGAGATGACAGCAGTTCTTTCAACTGTATTGATCAGGTCCTAGAATTAATTACACAAATCAACACATCGATTTTTTGGTTAATGTCTAGCAACTAAAGCAATGCCTGCCTCATAGTAGATGCTCAATAAACATTGATTGGTTGTGACAACCATTGAAGAACTGTTGAGCAAGAGCTGACTCTATGGAGCAGGATTTGCTTTAGACAGGCTCTGGTAACTGCAGAGATGGCCAGGTGATGCTTTGACTGGGTCTGAAGCTGGCCATTGGGGCCTCCTGGGAGGGGGCCTCGCCATAGGCCAAGTTCACCTGTAGCTTGAGCCTGGCTCAGGGCCACCTGGCTTGAGTCACAAAGCAATTCGCAGATGGCTGCTGGTCTCACTGGGCTTGGAGGTACTTTGGGAGACGAAGCTGTGAACCCAGGCCGGCTGTTGCTAGTGCTGGGCTTAGGGCTGTTCAGCCAGAGGTATGGGACACACTTAAGCTGGATGATCTTTGTTTGGGGTTTGTAAACCTTTGAGAGATTTAGGAAAGTCTGCACCATGAGCCTAGACACGTTGTGTATACAGAAAAGTTACTGGAATGACTTGGGTGGACCTGCAAGTAGGGCGGAGCATGGTGTCAGGGAATCAGGACAAACGAATGGTGTTAGGCGGGTTGATGAGACTTAGATACGGCGCCACCTGCGTCTGCACGCAGGCGCGGGGAGGGCTCAATAAAGAGACAGCGACTCTTCAGCCAGCTCCGTCGTCCAGGAGAAAACTGCTCCTTCAGACCTGTCCCTGAAGCCGTACAGTTCAGTTCCTCCCGCTATGTCCCTGGAGCGTTTTGAGCTGTCGCCTCAGGACTGGAACTCCGAGGAAATGAATCCATCAGTAAGTAAATTTGTTTGCGGGCTTTTTAAGAGGAGCGCCCGGGACTGCTGCCGCCGTGAGTCTCACTCCGCCGCCATCTCTGGTTTTCCCGGGCAGAAGCCATGGGGACTTCTCTCCCTGGCCCTGGAACCTTGGGCAGGGGAGCCCGTTGTGGGGCTGGGGCCCCTCGCTGCTTTGGGATATTTGTCCAGGTTTTGAATGGTCGCACAGGCGTATGGGACGAGACTGTTCGGTGTCTCCACCGCTCCTACCCGTCTTGAAGCGGCTTCCTCTGCATGTCCTTAGCTGTAGGGCTTTGGTTCCGCTAATAGACTCACGCGATTCTCAATGATGGCTGTTCTGTACCTTGATACGGTCATGATAGGAGGTAATCACGGCATTTACCTACTCTGCCATCTTGACTGGAGCTCAACCCATAATTTTTTTTGGACTGTGCCTTTTCTCTTTGTCCACCTTAAACTGGCCGCATACATTTCTCTGTCAACTAATTTAATTTTACAGAGGTTTTAGCTGACCATATATAATACCCTCCAGTTGTATAGTCCTTTAATGTTTGCAACACGCTTTTGTAACTATTAATTTTCACACTCATCTGGTGAGGGCGTCCCGGGACGTGTTAACATTGCCATTTAACAGATAAATTGAGACCCAGAAATTTTGCCCAAGGTCACACAGGTTATAATTTGCAGAGTCAGGGCTAGAACCCAACTCTTCTGACTGTATTTCCAATGTGCTTTTAAAACCACACTATAGGTTCCTCATAATGATTTAAGGGATTACCTCACCCAGTGATATTTACCTTTTCATAAGGGATCTTGAAAATGGAAATGCCTTGAGAAAGAAAAGAAGTGACTTTCTAATGGTGGAAATTTGGGATATTTTTGTAGGAGGTGGGAAATATCTTTGGGCAGCAGATTGTGCTCAGTTCTTTTCAAATTATACCATGTAATTGGCAGCTTAGACTGTGTTCTCCAGAGAGTAGTCCTGCTACCTGGGTCGTGTGTTACATACGACCTGGGCCAAAGTGGGTGAAACGGGTTAGTCCTTGGCCGCCTGTTCCACAGATCGGGCAAGATCTGGAGTTAGGTAGCTTGGATTGGAATTGCAGCTTTGCTGTGTACTAATTTTAAACCCAGGGTATGTTCCTTTACTTCTCTGTGCCTCACGTTTCCTCATCAGTGAAACAAGCAATAATATCAGTGTTTACCTCATATGAGGATTAAATGACTTAATATATGTAAAGAGCTTAGAGCACTTACTCGCATATAGTAAGGGCTATAGAACTGTTACCTATTTTTTTTTTTATTATTGGCAGTGTTTGTGTTATTTTATGTCCTTCTGGTTGGAACTATATTGATACATGTGTACACATGTGCAATCTCAAGGAGGCCAAATCAGGTAGGGTGAGAAATGAAGTCTTTAGATAGAGTCACAGATTGGGCAGGGTACCATCCTGTGACGCCATACACACCGCCACGACTCTTGGATATATCGGTTCTGCCAAGAGTCTGTGGAACTGAACGAGTTAGAGCTGCAGTGTACTGGGGCCACAAAGAGCAGCAGCTCATTTTCGCAGCGGTTGCTTCCCTCCTAGTGAAGGACGCGTCGTTATAATCACTGACTTACATGCTGCCGCAATGCTCTTTTGGGCTCAACATGGCCAAATGTGGGCAGCTTTCATGTGTGAGGATTTATATCTAATTTCCTGACACTGTCATGAGAATGGCTGTTCATTTATTTCCTGGGGAACTGGATGGGGAAGCAGGCCTCTTTTTTGCCAAGGCTCTGGGAGGGGAGGCTCGATGACTGAGAAGAGTTGGGGGAAAATATTAAGAGAAGCTCTGAGTTCATTATCAGAGAGCAATTGAGACACGCAGCATCGCAGCCTCTTCCCTGGCTGTTCCTGGAAACCTTTCAGGGTCACTACCGCACCCACTGATCTCGCCACCTCTGATCACCCGCTACCACTGCCTGCCATGAGGTTTGGCACTTCATTATATACTACTGCCTAAGGTGAAATCTCCTTCCCCAATTATAGGCCCAATCCAAGTGTACCCCTGTTCACCCAGCAAAAGCCAGACGAGAACAGTTGGTATTTGAGAGTGACAGTCGAAGCTGTACATTAACTGTTTATTTTCCAGGATCCTCTAAGACAAGCTTGTCCAACCTGCAGCCCAACACAAATTCCTAAACGTTCTTAAAACATTAGGAGATGGTGTTTTTGTGTGTGTGATTATTTTTTAATTTTTTAATTTAATTTTTTTTCTTTTTCTCTTCTGTGTGTGATTATTTTTTATTGTTAAATGTATTGAGGTGACATTGGTTGGTAAAAATTACATAGGTTTCAGGTGTACAATTCTGCATTACATTGTCTATGCATTGCAGTATGTGCTCACCACCCAGAATCAGCTCTCTTTCTATCACCTTATATTTGATGCCCCTCCCTACACCCCCCTTACCCTCAGGTAAGCACTGAACTATTGACTGTGTCCATGAGTTTTTGTTTCTTTGTTCCTTTCAGTTTTATATTCCACCTGTAAGTGAGGTCATATGGTTCTTGATTCTTTCTGTCTGACTTATTTCACTTAATAAGATGGTTTCAGTCATTAGTGCTAGTGTAGTTTATGTGTGGCCCAAGATAATTCTTCTAATGTGGTACAGAGAAGCCAAAAGATTGGATACCCCAGCTCTAAGCTATATCCCTATACCAAAGTTGCAAGAAAAGCTACGTACATAGCTGAGCCATAGTGCTTTAGAGTCTTCCCCCACTCCCCACTTTTAAAAATTGCCATGATAAAGTTGTGTTTCATCACACATGCTAGCTAGTGTTTATACTTTTCTTTTGTTGTATCATTTTTTAAGTGAAAGCTATATACCAAATTCTTGATGGAAGGAGGGACTGTATTCCTGTTTATGGTAGAAAAAATTATCTCCTTAATTTGAGTCATGTATGTGTTCATGAAGATGAGAGAAATGAAGGGTTTGTTTATTGGGTAGGACGAGGGCAGGCAGAGAAATAGTTATGGAGAAGTGTGGGACTTTTGGATACCTGGGCCTTCAGAAATGCCAAAGTATAAAGACATTGTGAAAACTAGAAAAGCTTCAGGCTGTGAATGTGGCAGAGTACCGGCTGCGTAGGAAAGGGGGCAAAAATACTCTCCCTCCATCCTGTTTCTTCTAAATGTTCCACAGCTCAGCAACCCTAAACCGGGCTGTTGCTGTCTCTCTACTGGCTCCAGAACACCTCCTATAGACAATTTGGCTGTGGTTTCCTGGGAACTCTGGTGTATGTTTGCCTGCCAGCATGTCAGCGATTGTACTACCATGTGAATGTTGTGCAGTCATATTGGGTGACACTTTTGACATGTGTGTCCAGCGTTTAATCTCCTGGATTAGGGCATATACTTTTGTATGTGCTCTGTATACTTGGAATTTGGCATAAAAATACCTTTGTATCCAACTTGGTCATTTCTTGTGATCTTGGCCATGGAGTTGAAGCTTATTTTAGATATTGCCGTAGAGTGGGGTCCTGATCTGCAAGGCTGTTTCAGACTCTCTGGGTCTATGAGTCAGTGACCAGGGATGGAGATAGATTTTTCAGCTGCATGTCACTACAATGTGGAGATGGCAGGATTCTGACATTATCTGTTGGTGCTTCTGGGAATCAGTAAAAATATGTTACCGGTACTATTTTTCTCTTAAAGTAAAAGTAATGTGTGGAAAACAGATTTTACAAATAAATTAATGGGTGGTTAGATGCTCTAAAAAATGACTCACTGAGATTTCTTTAAATAGCAAGTGCCTTTGGTGTGCTTAAAATACGGGTCAATTTATTTTTTAAAAAGCCTTTTCACGTGCAGCCCATTTAGAAACAAGTCTGTTATATAAAGAAAGATACATATATGCACGATGGTTTGGGATTTGGTTTTGGATTTAACAGACTTCACTTGTCCACATGAATTCACTTCTATCTTTGTCCAGGAAAGTCTTATTTTAACTGTGGGAGTTGAAGGTAATTGGATTAAGATTCTTAAAAAAAAAAAAAATCAACAGAGGAGTACCATTCATTCTGCCTCCTGTGGTGGTCTCACACAAGTAGATTCTTGTTGCAGGGAAGTCATAATGGCCTCAATGGTCCTTTCTATGCACTTCTTTCCTGGGGGTGCTAGCAGAAATTGTGGTATTTAAATTTTTTTGCTGGAATATCTAGACTCTGAAAAAGAAGTCAGAAACCTCTGGTAATATATGTGAAAACATTGAAAAGAGTTGTGATTTTTTTTTTTTTAAACAAAAGAACTTCCCAGGAAGATTAGGACCTAGTCTTAAATTCTTCATGAAGTCAATATTAAGATCTTTTGGAGTATAAGTTACTCTGAAACTCAGGAGACTACCATTAGCTTATTGCCTTGTTCTGCCTTTTAAGTCAAACCCAAATGCACTCTCATCTGTGAGGCATATGCTGAAATTCAACGGGATAGGAGGTGAGATAGAGCTGGGCCAGGATAAAGTCTCTCATCTAAGGAGGATGGCCAGCTATTCATACCCCAGTATCTGAGGAGATGGGGCAGATTTAACCTTGAATTGGGCAGGTATTTATGTGCACAGAGTCTGTTATGACAGCTTGGACCTTGTAAGCACAGGTAGAACTAAGAGTTAGGTACATACAATATCATGTTTTGGGATAGATGGGTGGGTATGAATGTTGACCAATTTCAGGTGAATTTCAGGTAGTAGCTAGGGAGATAGAGACAGGTCTAGTCCAAGAGGAAAAGGAATGGGTAGAGGTAGATAGGAACTGAGGGACCTAGTCAAGCTAGTTGGGTTCCAGGCAGGATTCCAGGTCTAGCAGAAGACATTGGGTATATTTGGAAATTATGGAAGAAGCACAGTCATACCAGTAATAGTAATAGCTACTTTTTATTAATCACTCACTGTGTGTCACAGATTATTTTTAATCCTTATAACAAGTCTATTAGGTAGTTGGTTCATTTTTCCTTCTGACATCAAATGTGTGGTATCTTTTCCAATACCAACTAATTCTGCAATTCTCTGAAATCAACTGGGTGTCCAACAATTTGATTTGATTTTAACACTCACTACCCAGAGTTAGCCAAGACTTCACAGGTTAAGGGCTCAGTCTCACAAGACTGTCCTTGCTTTAGATGCCAGTCCCAAGTGGGATCCCCAAGTGACCCACACTTCTGTCTGGCTCATTATCAATTTAGGTGTTCCCATTACCTACCCACCACGTTTGATAGTTCAGTAAAATGAACTCAGGAAAGCATGTCGCTTATGATTACTGGTTTATTACAATGGGTACAACTGAGGAACAGCAAAATGGAAGAGATACATAGTGCACTGCATGAGCAGGGGAGTGCAGAGCTTCCATGCCCTCCCTGAGTTTTGGCACCCTCCCAACACACCAACATGTTCACCATCCTGGGACTTCTCCAGTCTCCTTTTTCAAGAATTTTTTTTATAGAACTCAATCTTCAGCCCCCACCCCCACCCCCTGCCCCTCTGGAGTCCAGGGAGTAGAACTAAAAGTTCCAACCTTTAATCACCTGTTTGTCTTTCTTTTGACTAGCCTCCAACATAAGGCTAAGTAGGGGCCCCACTTTAAGTCAATCATTTACATACATAAACTCAGGTGTTGAAGAAGGCTTACTG
>PVKE010019972.1:0-27941 GCA_004027555.1 Craseonycteris thonglongyai | reverse complement strand
ACTGTGAACAGTGCTGCGATGAACATGCAGGTACAAACATCTTTAAAGATCAAGGTTTTCAAGTTTTTTGGGTAGATGCCCAGTAGAGGGATGGCTGGGTCATATGGTAATTCCATTCGTAATTTTTTGAGGAATCTCCATACAGCCTTCCATAGTGGCTGTACCAGTTTACATTCCCACCAGCAGTGTATGAGGGTTCTAAAGGTGGTTTTAAACAAGCATGCGGCCCAGGACAGCTTTGAATGTGGCCCAACACAAATTTGTAAACTGTCTTAAAACATTCTGAGGTGTTTTTGCCTTTTTTTTTTTTTTTAGCTCATCAGCTATCAGTAGTGTTCAAGTACTTTATGTGTGGGAAGCCAAAAGATTAGGCACTCCTCAAAAAGGATGTAAAGTTGCAGGTTCTTCTCTGGGTCTCCACTGACCCTGATCACGAGTAGCTACTTATAAAATCTCAGGTCATTTGTTCAGACCCTTTAAAAGTGCCAATTACTGTCACTGTAAATCAGCGGGTCCTAATAATTTTCCCCCCTTAGCTCAACTTTTGTAAACCACAGTCAAGGCTGAGGCTCTGCACCTGACAGCCAGCATGTCAGAATCACCTGCAGGACTCTTAGAGGGCGATCGATTCTGTGCAGCTGCTGTTCTGAAAGCTGCGGTACACAGAGGGGGTCTCAAGTAATTACTTCTAAAGAAATTAAGAGCTCAGTTTGTATGAGCAGCTGTCAGGCACCAACCACACAAAAGAGATTTCTATATTTTCAGAACCATTGGATCACTAACACATCCTGTTAAAACTATTTGTGTGGAAGTGAAAATATGAAATCCCATTAAAATGTTTACCTCTTAAGCAAGACAGCCACTTGCCAGGTGGTCTCGGCTTCACCTGTTTATCTCTTAAGTTACTTCCTTTACCATTGTCAGGATGGCATAGCTGTGCCTTTTATCTCTAGTCTTGGGTAAAATCCAATGCGGCTTCTTCTGTTAGACAGTCTTATTTTTGTGCTTCCCTCTAATTATCCTGTTCTGCATTGTGGTTAACTTAAAAGTGATGACAAGCACTTTGAAGGACACAAGGTTTAAATCTAAATAAATCAGTTCCTCCAAAGTCCTGTGAAGCTTTTGTTAGATTTCCTTGGCCTTGAACCCCAAGTTTTTCTTCAAGTCATTGCTCAGATTTTTGTGTTGTCTTCAATGTCTCTGCACTGACATCACCCTGGTCAGTCCATCTAAGAATTGCAGCTATCATTCCTTGGAAGTAGCAATGTAACAGAAACACATTTTATAGTGGTTTGGGTAGCTCTGGTCAAGAGTAAAAGTGAGGTTTGTTTAATAATCTTTTGAAAGTAAAGCTTTTGAAGAAAAACATAATATCTGTTTTTCCATCATTGTAATCTGACCTCATTATTCTTGGTGGAACCACGGCCTCCAGATGGTTTCTGGGAGATAAAATATATTCAGGGAAAATTTTGCTGTCAGGATTATTGTGAGTCCAGTTGTGGAGGCTATAAAGTAAAATTATCCCTATTTTCAGAATTGTTTGCTTTAAATCAGGTAATGCTATGGCTCCCTTTGACATGAAAATGTGTGGAAAACTGAATTTTATGGACACCTTTCTTCTAATACTTAAAAATAATCTTGATAGATTAAATTTTTTTTTAAAGGTTTATTTCATTGTTTTTGACAGAGACAGAGAGAACGGGGTGGGCCCAGAGCAGTGTCCATAGTTGTACATCATCAGTTTTCAACATGGTTTTATGCCACACAGGTGGGCAAGGGCCATGCAGGGGCCCTCCCACATGGGGGTCACGCCCCCTCGAGCTAGGGGCCAAACTGGGGGTGGGGGCAGTGAGAACTGAACTGGGGGCTTCCTGCATGGGATGCACATCCCAGTTCAGCATATGGGTCTGCATGGGCCGGGGCCAGGACTGAGATTCAATCCTTGGTGCCCGGGGCTGAAAAGTAAGCGCTTAACCCGCTGAGCCATCCCAGCTTCCCCTGATTGATTTCCTAAGACATGAAAAGTCTCTCAAACTTAAGAACAGTTATATAGATTCACTGAGTTCCCCCTTGGTATGCAAATATATGATAAAATATTAGGCAACAAGGTTACAGTTCTTCCAGTTTTACAAATTATATACATTTGAATACTTGTGGGTATTTCTAAAGACTGGTGTTTATAGGCATCAACAAATTGTTACTCAATCCCTAATATATTATTCCTTGCCTATTAGATTTTTTTATCCCATATTGTATTTAGCAAAGGAAGTACCAGTCTATTTTAAATTAAAATTGCATGCGTTATTTAACCACCTCACTTCTTAGTCCTTGTTCGTTAAAACATTATCAGAAATGTCAGTTCATTTTTCATAACTTCTGCTAGAAAGCTGATATAAAGCATAGTTAGATGCTACACATTCTATTAAAAATAGTAGAAACCACCTTAAGACATGTCTATCTTTTTCTGCTTTAAAATAGAAAAAATCTATAAGATCTTTCCCCTTTTGAACCTCTTTCAAGTTAGTGAGATTTCTTTTCATTTCATTGATATATTCATGTTTTCAAGATTGATGTTCCATTTATTAAAGATAAATGTGTGTATGTATATATGTGTTAATATATGTGAGGAGTTGATGCCTAATAGATGCTTTGTGAAATCATAAGCGAATTGCATTACTCTTGAAGGAAGGAACAGGTTTTTTTCTTGGCCTAGATTTGGTTATATTTTTAGCCTTCTTGAGAGAGACTTCGTGGGGCCCTAAGCCAATTATTACTTGTCAGTTATTCTGAAGGTCAATAAAGGGGAAAGAGGGAAAACAATCATCAGGAGTAGCTAACTTTATGATTTTCTTGGTGAAACTGTCCGTTTTCATGGAGTTGTGTTGAGATTCTTTTATTGTCATACACAACTGAAACTTTCTTTTCCAGTCAGTAAAAGAGTCTGTTACATGAAGAAGGTGTATTTAGAAGCCTTGACTCAGGTCATTTAACCAGGATTTAAGTTTGCATCACTGGTGGGATATTTTCACACTGTATGTTTCTTTGACTTGTGTGGCTGATGCATGATGTGTATACCAAGGTCTGTTTTGCCCTATTGAGATAAACTTAAAGGCCACATTCTTCTAGAGTGCTTTGTGTATGTTTTTTGTTTGTTTGTTTTTTGGGTTTTTTTATTATATTTTATTGTTAAATTTAATGGGGTGACATTGGTTGGTAACAATTAGATAGTTTCCCGATGTACAAGTTCACATCACATCACCCATGCATCGCATTATGTGCCCACCTCCCAGAATCAGGTCCCCCTCCACCATCATATATCTGGTGCCCACTCCCCCCTCCCCACAACTCTCCCTCCCCCCTCCTCCCTCCTCTCCAGGTAAGCACCAAACAATTGAGTGTGTCCATAATGCTGGTGCCCTCTCCCTCCTCCCTTCCCTCTCTTGTGTATGTTTTTAGTAGCAATTAAAATATGTATACACATACACACACTTACTGGAAGTCTTTGAAAAGGTAGAAACTTAAACAAGCTTTTAATTTTATCATATGGGCCCCTTTTTACAGACCTGGAGAGGAAATGAACCAGAAGAGTGGATCCCTCGGACATACCAGGATCTAGAAGGTCTGCCTTGTATTGTGATATTAACTGGCAAAGACCCTCTTGGAGAAACCTTTCCCAGGTACAATGTGAATAATTAGTTCTCATTACTCATTCATTGCCCACCTGAGCTGATGGTTAAAACTTGGCTGATGCTTAATCATCTGATTTGCTTGGCAAATAGGAAGATAATTGTTTTTGTTTTGGTTTGTTTTTTTTCTGAGATACGAGAAATATAGCCTCCTTGATTTATCCTCTGACTTCCTGGAGATCACCAGAAATGGGAATGGAAGATAGCTACAGTTAAGAAGTGTTTATACATTAAAACAGGGTCACGAGTGAGGCAGAAATGAACATCTGCCCCAAACCAGGATTACTGTTTTGGATGAAGTCTCTTAATCTGCTGTCCGCCACTCCAAGCATCTAGGGCCTGCAGATCGGAGGGCAGCAGCAGCATTAATCGAATGCTTGTGTCAGGTGTTGCTGTAAATGCCTTTCATGTGTCATCCCATTCATTCCTTAAAATAACTGTGTGAGCCAGGCACTGTTATCCTACTTTACGACTTGGGGAAAATGAAGTAACTAGTGTGAGGTCATAGCAGCTAGGAGGTAACAGAGCTGAAGTTTAAATCCAGGATTACCTGGCACCAAAACCCATGATTTTATTTAACTGCTGTGATACACCCAGCTGCCCAGCCATCCACCCACACTGCACGCCAGAGGGACTCACCAAAAAACATCATTGCTTTTCTGCAGGTCTTTGAAGTACTGTGACCTCCGTTTAATTGATTCAAGCTATCTAACTCGAACGGCCTTAGAGCAGGAGGTGGGTCTGGCATGCTGCTACGTCTCCAAGGAGGTCATCCAGGGGTCCACTGTTGCCCTGGACCTGAGTGGGAAGGAGCAGGAGAGAGTGGCCGTGAACGAGAATGACTCCGATGAGCTGCTGATGGACCTGGAGAGGCCCCAGAGCAACAGTAGTGCCGTCACTGCAACCTCGGGTCAGTACATGTTTTCTCTTTGAGGGATGAGGGACAGGAGGAGGGCGGGCATATGAAAGGCAGAAGCATCTAGCGATGCCCCTTGGAGCTTTCAGAGGAGCCGTCAGTGACTCAGGCGTCCTGTCCAGACCTCTGGGAGAGATACTCGGACAACTTGGCTGTTGAACAGCCACAAAATACTTCTCTGGCTAAATGTTTAATGGAGAGTTTGGTAATAAGATCAATAGGGTAAATACCCTGAGGGTATCACCCTCAGCCTGTACCGTTTCCCCTAGTCTTTCCCTCCCCAATCACCTCATGAACATTATGCATCTGATGGTTACCCAAAGGCCCTCTTTTCTTTCCAAATCCTGAAGTTGTAAGTTTGTGCTAACTGGCTTAGTACCTGGCACAAAGTAAGTGTGTGTGTGTGTGTGTGTGTGTGTGTGAGAGAGAGAGAGAAAGAGAGAGAGAATGACTTTTCTAAGGACTTAATGGCAAGTGTTTGTATCCTGAAGGCCACTCTGGGGCCACTGGTTGACTGATGACCCACCACGCAGCCTGCCGGCCTCTTTCCTGCAGCAAGACTGTGGCCTATGACAGTGCTCCGCATGAATTTTCTTCTGAAAAATTGTATTACAGCAAACGCAGCACCATTCCGTTTTCTTTCTAAGAAAGTAATAAAGCTTAATATAGAAAACTTAGAGAATGTAACCAAGTATAGAGATTACAAATGAAAAGCCTAACCACCAACATTCCTTCTTCCCCATGTCTCCCAGCCTCTGTCACGATGACACATACATGCACACACACATCATTTCACGTCCCACAGTAGCCCTGGTGTCTCTGCTCATTCTCTCAGCCGCTATTAGACGGCTCCCTGTGGGACATGAGAGATCATTATCAGTGGGGTTTTCTGTCTTTTGATGACCCTCAGCCTAGAAGAGCATGAGGATTGTGCTCCTGGGGAGGCCCAGCTGCTCCTCCTCAGCCAGGGATCACTAAAGGCTTCCCGGTTTCCTCTCTGAGACCATTTCAAAGTGTAGGTGAGAGGTTCAGAGGCTATGAAAGGGTAGCAGAACGGAGGAGGAAGTCACATCTAGAAGCTTTGGGATACCAGCATCAGTGAGGGAGAGGTATGGGTGGGGAGTTCATCTTCCTTCCTGTGGCTCTTTAATCAGACCCCTCCTTTCTCTGACTACTAGAACTGTCCTCGCAAGGCTCACATATTCCAGGCCTTGCTCTGACTAACTCACACAAAGGTAATGGTTTGCTTTCCACTGTTTAGTTTCCCTTCCTTCAAGGACAACCTGAGCACACCCCTAGCCTTGGGCTGACTCGAGGGTCCTCACTGAGGCTCACTGCCTGAAGTGAGCAGGCATGTGGACTCTGAAGGTCAGGGCCATGCGGGGAAAGGCAAGCTCTCATACAAGTGGGACAGACACAAAAGTCACATAGCCAAGTGGAGTGATTTGGTTTCAATAACCCCCAGTTACTATTTGTCTACAGTCTCCCCAGCCTGGGATTTGACCTACATGCCTGGGGAACACCTATCTCAACCCACAGAGGGCCTTCAGCCCTGAATGCAATGAGCTCTTGGGTTGTCCTCAACCACAGTAGCTGCCCTATCGGGGAAAAGCACAAAGGCAGTGAATTGGCCAAATGTGCGGGGATCGCTGGTCAAGAGCAGCACCTCATGGGGAGCAGATTATGCCTCCCACCTTCCTTCACATGAAGATATTCCCCATGCTCGTTTGGGTGTCCATAGAAGGGCCTAGTAAGGCCCTCAGGCCCCAGAAGGTGGTGAGTGCCACTTGAGCAGGACCTGAAAGTGGCTGTAGTGGTCAGTGTTCTGGAATGAATCAGATGGCACTTCCATTTGAGGTAACTGAGGAGAGTATATCTATTTACAAAGAAGCAGTATAGTTCACTCCAGGGTTCCCTGACCACCACTGGGCCTAAAGAAGCCAGGGGAGGGAGCAGTTTTGGGGACACAGAGGAGCTGCCCTGACATGCGCCACAGGTACCGTTTGAAATGGGACAGTACCATTTTCTGTCCTGTTTAAAATGGTACGTCTGGTCAGCCTCACCACAGCCCTCAGAGAGAAAGGCAGCTCACCCTGGTGATCAGGAAGGGAGGGAGCCAGGGAATAAATCGGGTTTCCTGCTATTGTCTCCCATTGGCCAGGCCCACCAGAACCAGGCACGGGAGTGGGGATAAGTGTGGAGAGGTAGGCGGAAGGAGAGATTTCTAGCAGAGTTTCTATAGCTGGCACACAGAACCTTGTTCCAGTGAGTTTCCTGGCCTTTCCCTCCTTCCCAAAGGGGCCCGGAGCCCTGGGAACACAGTTAGGCAGTGGCAACGGTGGGTAACAGGGTGGGCTCTGTCTGTCCTCTTCCAGGCTCCATCATGGAGAATGGGGTGAGCTCTTCCAGCACGGCAGACAAGTCCCAGAAGCAGCCCCTGACCCCCAGTTTCCAGAGCTCAGCCAACAGCTTGGGGCTGGATGAAGGGGTCTCCGCGGGCACAGCGGGAGCTGGGGAGACTCTGAAGCAGGAGTGTGATTCCCTGGGCCCCCAGATGGCAAGCAGCACCACCTCTAAGCCTTCGTCATCGTCTTCCTCCTCCTCCTCAGGACCCCGGGCCCTCCTGTGGCCCAGTGGGCCTGTCCAAAGTTGCAGGGGCCTGCATGCCACCCTGCCCCCAACAGTGATCCTATCGAAAGCAGCCTACAGCCTGCTGGGCTCCCAGAGGGGAGGCAAGTTTCCGCCCTCCTCCTCCCTGCTGCCCCACGCCGACGTGGCCTGGGTGAGCTCCCTGCGGCCGCTCCTGCACAAGGACATGAACAGCGAGGAGCAGTCCCTCTACTACAGGCAGTGGACCTCGGCTCGGCAGCACCACGCCGACTACAGCAACCAGCCGGACCCCAACTCCGGCGCCTGGGCCTGCCACCCCCGGCGGCTGCTGCTGACTGGGCCCCCCCAGGTAGGGCCAGGGCCAGACCCTGTCCTGGGCTGGGGTCCCCAAGAAGGAAAGCAGCCAAGGAAGCTCTTGGGGTGGGGTGGGGTGGGGTGGGTGTGGCCCAGAGCAATGAGGAACCTCACTCAGGCCTCCAGGAGCAGGAGATGTAGATGAGCCCAGGTGTGAAATCTCTTTCCATTCCTCCCCTCTTTCCGCTCATCCCCACCCCAATTAAAAATATTTCCACCAGGTGGGAAAGACTGGCTCCTATCTGCAGTTCCTCAGGATCCTCTTCCGCATGCTCATCAGGCTCCTGGAGGTGGATGTGTTCGATGAGGGAGAGATCAACGTGGGTGAGCTCTGAGCCTGGGCAGGTGGGGTGCAGGAGGCGAGAATTAACACCAAATCCAGGGTGTTCTTTGCCTTCTGGGATTTCTGCAACACCTAACGTGCAGGGTTCCTGTGAGGTCAAGGGTCACGTGCCAGCCAATGAGTGTAAGTGAACGGTGTCTGTGTGTGAGCTCCCTGAGGTCAGAAGGGGAGTCTTCCCCTTCTTTTGGGCGCCTCCTCTCAGTGGACAGCGAGGCATGGGGCAGAGAAGCACTGTGAGGCCCTGTGAGGTGGATTAATTGCTTAGATGTTGAAATGGTTCAGGCTTAAAATTTGGTTGTGGTATTCTGCTTGAGAATCTGCGGCATGTTTTATATTCTGGGTACTGGGCCTTGGCTGGGGAGTCAGAGTGTATCTTCTGTGTTAACCGCAGGCTCTGTCTGAGTGAAGGCACATGGATTACTCTCACGAAATGAAAACTGTGTGCAGAAAAGAAGAACCCTGGGCCACAAACCCACCCCTTCGCGTTTGCAGCGAGATGCAGGGGCCTACTGCCAACAGGGCTGTGGGGTTCGGTGTTTCAGTAAAATCGTCTCCAGCCCTCCGCGTCCTGTGCCCACCTTCCCAGCCCTTCCCCACAGCTGTCATCTGAGGGGCAGTTCTAATCTGCAGCCTGTCCAGCAGAGCCAGAACATGGCCATGAGCAGGGATCAGGCGGCATTAGCTCTGTGGCTAAGGCCTCAAGACTGGCCTCAAATCTCAGAACAATTGGCTGACTGTGCTGTAGGGGAGCTGGTGGGGTGGGGGGCAGTAGAGGCAACCAGGCAGAAGTTCTTCTTGAGCCCCTCAAAGACAAGTGTGGAAAAAAGGGAAAGGCCTTGGCATCTTCTGTCCAATTAGTGTTGGAGACCTCACTTCGCTTGCTTTTCCTAAATAGCTGACTGATTCTGTGACAAGCCCGAAGGACTAATTTAGTCCAGAGCAAGACTCGGTAAAATCAGTTATATTTAATCATTTATTATCGCTTTCAGCCCGATTTCCATTCCTTACCAATTTGTAGGCATAATCTCTCCCTCCCCGAGCCACACACACCATCTTCCTATCCACATCTCCTTGTTTGTGTCCCTGCCGAGGGGACCCAGAGCTCCTAACTGGCCGCCTGAAGGGGGCTGGGGCCACGAGGACAAAGGCAGGGCCAAGCAGACAAGGACTGAGGGCCACTCCATCCCAACGATTTGCCCACAAGGCCCCGTAGCACGAGAGCCATACTGTTAATTCCCCCCTCAGACTCCGCTACAGTGCTCGTGGGCCTTAATCTGCCATGAGCTGCGAGGGGCCACACAGCCGAGGGCAGGCAAACCAGCCTCTGTTGTGAGAAGTGCTGTTCGTTTAGCTTTGTTTCTTTTCTCTCATTTTAGTGCGATAAATATGATAGTGCTCTGGAGAGGCACAATGACACATTTTTTAAAAACTAGGATAAGTCAGCTTTTAAATAAAATGCAAACTTCACCCTACAGATATAAAAATAAACAGCTTGTGTTAAAACAGTAATAGCTATACTTCTAGTCTCCCAACTTTCTTTGAAAGTTTCTGCCTTTCTCCTTTTTGAAAGTTGTCAAGCTATTTGATCTTTTTTTTTTTTTAAGATATATTTTTATTGTTTTTGACAGAGAGACAAAGACAGAGACAGAGAGAAGGGAGAGGGCCCAGAACAGTCTCCATAGCTGCACATCATTGGTTTTTCCACATAGTTTCATTCCATAGGTGGGAGCGGGGCTGCACAGGGCAGGAGCTGGGCCAGGGTCTCACCCCAGTGAGAACTGAACTGGGGGTGCCCCCCAGTTCAACATATGGGTCCCCAGGGCAGCACAGGCTGGGTGGGGCCAGGATTCGATCCTTGGTCCCCAGAGCTGCAAAGTGAGTGCTTAACCCACTAAGCCATCCAGCTTCCCCAAGCTTTTTGATCTTATAAATTGTATTGTTAATAGCCAATGTCACCTGTTTGCCTGCCCACCATATGGCTGCCACTGTCTGAGCACTTGAAACAAGTCCTTACAACAGCTGGGGACCCTGAGAGTTATGGACGGTGCTTGCGGTTGTGAGGAGTAAGGGGCAGAACCTGAACTCAAACCCAGGGCCACTGGTTCTCAGCCTTGACTGTGTATCAGAACTACACTCAGGGGCTTTAAACAACCCAACATGTGCCTGGTAACAAAGGAGACGGGGGTGTAGCCTCAGCACAGGGATTTTCACAAGTTCCTCCACGATTCTAACATGCAGCAGACATTGGGAATCTTAATCAATGCATCCCTGAAATCTCTCAGATGGTTGGTGTCTGAAAATCCTAAACTAAAATGCTAAGACAGAACTTAGATCATCCAATATTAAACAAGCTTTTAAGGAAATTTGGGGAGCTCGGTAGGAGACAGGCTGATCTCATAGATGTGGGAGTTTGGGGACTAGGTATGTAGAGGCTAATGCTGGGCATGCGTCCCTCCCAGCATGGGTCTGAAGCAACAAGTGCTTGGTCCCCTTCACTGTGGGACATGGGAGCTCATTTTCCAGAAATGCTTCTGTGTACCTACCTGGGCTTTATGTTTCATAAAACCTCTTGTCCCTGACACTTGCGAGACCAGCCACCTGCCTGCTCTATATACTATCTTCTTGTCCTAGATCACAGTGAAAGCAGCAAAGTGAGCCAGTCAGAGGGAGAGCCCTGGCCTGACATCGAGAACTTCAGTAAAATGCCCTTTGACATCAGTGTGCATGATCCCAAGTACAGAACGATGAGCCTGGTATATACTGAGAAGCTGGCAGGGGTCAAACAAGGTCAGTGCAGCGGAGCCAGACGTATCTCCTCTGGTCAGGGGGAACATGAATCAGGGCAGGAGGCCTGGGGTGGCTTAAACTTGAAGAGCAGCTTTCATAATTCTCCTCTCTGCTGTTTCCTCTCTTACACACACACATATCACCTCTTAATTTTCACATGGGCCTCTCAGGGCGTAAACTGTAGAATCCTTGGGGAAGCCCTTTTAGGAAACTGGGGACTCTCTCCCAGGCATAGGGACTCTGTACATACGACAGGAAGGTTTTCTGCCCCTTTGTACACAGAGGCAATGAAGGAATCCAAAGCTGAGGAGACCAGAAAACGAGAAACCGTGTCCATGATGCTGACCAAATATGCGGCCTACAACACCTTCCATCACTGCGAGCAATGCCACCAGTACATGGACTTCACATCTGCCTCCCAGGTGCAGCCCTTGCCCTTGCCTGTTACCCAATATGATTTTGTATGGGCAGGATGAATAGTTAACACCCAATGAAGGAGAGCTTATTTATGAGATAGAGCTAGTTGTGAACAAATGCATGAAGTTATTGATTAAAATTACTTTTGGGGGAAGCTGGGATGGCTCAGTGGGTTAAGCACTGGCTTTGCAGCCCTGGAGCCCGAGGATCGAATCCCGGCCCTAGCCCATACGGACCCACATGCTGAACTGGGGTGTGCCCCCAATTCAGTTCTTGCTGGAGCCTATGTGGGAGGCTCCTGGCCCTGTTCCTGCCCTGCGCAGCACCGTGCCCACCTGTGGAGTGACACTATATGGAAAACTAATGCTGTCAACTGTGGAGACTGCTCCAGGCCCTCCTCATTCTCTCTGTCTCTCTCTCTCTCTGTCTCTCTGTCAGAAAACAATAAAATTAAATCTTTAAAATTACTTTGGGTTTATTAGGACTGTGGCCTGGAGGAAGAAGGAAAAGAAACTGAGTTAATGTCTTCAGCCACTTCATCAAAATGGTTACATGTGTCAGAACAGCTGAGACCCTGAAAAAGTGGATACTATGGTCTATTTAGTGAAAGGGTCTTTTCTCCCTTTCGGTTGTTGATGGAAATGATGCTATTATCTAACAAATCCATAGTGTGTGCCCTTTAAGTGTGAACAAGTCTGTGGATTTGCACTAATTTAGTCATATTCTTATTCTGGTATAATCTGGACCACTAGGTCTATAGAGGAGTCAATGTTTGCTCTCTTATTTAGAAAGAACTGAGAGGTAGAAACACAGATGACCCAGTACCCCCATAGGATTTGGCTTCTTTTTGGGCCAGAATATCTTTAAGCACAAAAAAAAAAAAGAAAAAGAAAAAAAAGGGGAAAGGTAGCAAATGAGAGTAGCCCGTGCCTATTTGGGGAATAAGCTCCGTATTGCTCCCCCACCCCACACATACACACTATATCTTCTTGATTTTTATTACTTGGCTCTGAGCACCTAAAGCAAATCTTCCTTCCACTAAGATACGCTGTTGGACTTCCCCCGAACTTGCTTCTATTCTTGAGGACCAGGTCATTACCTTGTTCCTCACAGGGGACTTAGAAAGGTGATAGTACAAAACTGGGTTGATCATGCTGCCCTTCTAATACAAGTTACCTATTAGATCCCATTTGCTGACTGGGTGTTTTTGAAAACTTTTGGTGGACTAGTTTGAAATCACCTCACAATGCTTTCCAGAATACAGAAGATTCAAGTTCTTTGATCTATAAATCGTAAGGTCTTAGGAATTTTATTAAAAACCCTCTATACAGTTTGTTTAGTTACAGTACTAAGTAGTATATTCCCACACTTGTGAAGCAGAACAAAAGTAGAATTTCAGGGAAGATTAAAATATTGTTTTTCTAAGAAAGGTAACATTTAGGTTAAAGCTCTTAGGAAACCTACCTAGATTCTAGCTGCTGCCAAAAATTGATGCTCTTTTTGTTAAGCCAAATAGTCTGAATTGTTAAGCACATAAAGGCCTTTATGTAATTATTCACTGAGATAGGTTACTGAGAAAGCATGTAAAATTCCCAGCTATTTACTAATATTCATAAATTTGGCTTCAGTGAGTCAAATGGTCTCTCCTGGAAGCCAGACTTCCAGACTAAATTACTTCAAACCTCTTCAGCTCCCACTGAAGCCAGAAAGATGGGGCCACAGAGGCATTTTAACGATGTCAGTCCTGATACTGTACTTATAAAAATTATATTCATTTGACCTGACCCACCTGACCCCCAAAGAATGGAAGCATTTCCCCCCCTATAACTGGGCACCTTTAGTAATGTTTACCTAGCAGGACATCCCATAGGCATATTTCACCTCTAACTAAGACTGAGCAGTAGTGGTTCTAAGAACACGAGGACTGCAAAGGTGGTGCCAAGCTTCAGGTACTTCTCCACCCATGACAGGGCTGTGAACGGCTAGATGCTTGGCGCTCACGTCAGCAGCGGCAGCTGAACGATAACGGGCTTGCCTTTCCAACCCTGTCCTTATTGCACACACAGCCAGGTCTGGTGGCATGTATCCATTTAGGTTACTTTGCTTCTCTTTTATTTTTTATTTTATTGTTTTTGACAGAGAGAGAGAAGGGGGAGGGCCCAGAGCAGTCTCCATAGCTGTATGTCATTAGTTTTTCAACATGGTTTTTCATTCCACACATGTGGGTGAGAAGCTGTGCCGGGCAGGGACCAGGCCAGGGGGTCTCCCACGTGGGAGGCATGCCCCTGCGAGCCAGAGGCTGAACCAGGGGCTGAACCCGGGGCCTCCTACATGGGAAGTTCAGTATATGGGTTCACACGGGCCAGGGCTGGGACTCAGTCCTAGGATCTTGGGGCTGCAAAGCAAGTGCTCAACCCACTGAGCCATCCATCCTGGCTTCCCCTAGTTTGTTTTTCTTAATAACAACCTTAACAAATGGAAGTTTGCAAACTGAAAGCTTATATTCCCTTCCTTTCTTCTTTACGAATGTAGATGTCTGACTCCACGCTTCATGCATTCACGTTCTCTTCCTCCATGCTGGGAGAAGAGGTGCAACTCTATTTCATCATCCCCAAATCCAAAGAGAGTCATTTTGTCTTCAGCAAGCAGGGCAGACACCTGGAAAGCATGCGGCTGCCCCTGCTTTCAGACAAGGTAGGTGACAGTGTCTGGACACAAGGACTGACAGGCCTCAGGTACTACATCAGGTTCTCTAAGCTTCTTAAATCTAAGGGTTTTAATTTTTCTTTTTGGTCTCTTCTTGTTTGTTGCCTTTTTCTTTCAGCAGAATTTGAATGTGGTCAAGAGCCCTATTTTCACTCCTTCCAGTGGTCGCCATGAGCATGGACTCCTAAACCTTTTTCACGCCATGGAGGGCATTAGCCACCTGCATCTCCTGGTGGTCAAAGAATATGAGATGCCACTGTACCGCAAGTACTGGCCCAACCACATCATGCTGGTGCTGCCTGGCATGTTCAATAATGCAGGCGTGGGTAAGGGCCCCTGGGCCAGGGAGGAGGGCTAACAGATAAACGGGGCTCCATTCCCTGGGCATGAGCCTTTCAAAGGTGCCCCTGCCTCTGGAAAGTGCCATGCCCTCCTGACCGAAGGACTTTTGACTCCTTAAATTATTTTCCCTTTATCTGTAGTTTTGCAAAACTTTGAGCTTCTCAGGACAAGTAACTAAAAATGTCTGTTGTAACTAAAGAAGTGTACTGAGCACACTGGGAAGGACTTGAAGTTTAGGCTGCACGTGTTCTGTGCTGGACATGCTGGCAGCAGGAATGTAACATGGAGGAGGAGGGGAAATAATAGTTCACTCCCTTCTGGAGGCATCTGGAGGGGTCCCCAAGACATTGCTAATCACTGTAAAGGCACATGGCAAGTTCTAGAGGTTCTATATGGCTGGGAACTGGAGCATCATTACTGCCTGTGGCAGTTATCCTAAAAGTGCCTGGAGGAAGCCTTTCCTGCTTTTTTCCCCAAGGGGAGGGCATATAGTTGTACACAAGTGTGTTACAAGGAGGGGGGGAGGCACTGGAGAGATGTAGAACTCCTTCACCCACCTTATTCAGGCAGGAACCTGGAACTGGATCCAGTGCTTTAGAGCGGTCCTTGCATGGTAGTTCTTAATCACTTTCCCCATCCGCTTCTCTGGGTGTCTGCCTCAGTGCAGTCTTGGGCAGGGTGAGGATCCAGAGCTGCTCACTGACACCTTAGTGGGAAGTAAGGACCTCCAGCCCAGAGCTGGAGTGAACAGCAGGTGAGACCCGAGGAGCGTCCCTAAAGGTACATGGGTCTCACTTTCTCTTCTTTTCCCACTTTTCTCCCTTTTCCCTTCTCTCCTTTTGCTCCCTCTTCCTTCTTAGGCCTCTTCCTTTCTTGTTCTCCCTCCCACTCCTTTCTATGTCCTTAAACCTTAACCTAAATTTGGGATTAAAGTATTTTCAAAAAACCGGTTTACTGTTTTGAATGCAATTTTATTTTCCATGTTTATTACTTTATGTCAAGTGAATTAAGACTTTTACATATTTCTGGTGCTTTATCCACAAAACCACATATGCCCAAACTAACCAAAATCTTCCTATATGAATATGACCCTCAAGTGACTGCCTTCCGTGCCTTACCTTTAGGTGAAAAAGTTACCTCATCCCAGATCTGACTGAATTTGTTGAATACCAGCTTTGCCTTTTTTTTTTTTTTTTTAATTTGGGAGAGAGAAGCCAATATATTTGCAAATGAAATAAATGCAAAATTTAAAAATATTTTAGTTGTGGTAAGGAACACAACCTAAAATTTACCATCTCAGCCATTTTTAAATGTACAGATCAGCAGTGTTCATTTCAGTATAGTCACGTTGTACAGCCAATCTCCAGAACTCTCTTCATCTTGCAAAACTGAATCTCAGTTCCAAGAATTCCTTTTTAAGGCTGAATAAAATTCCACTGAATGTGCATACCACATTTTCTTTATCCGTTTACCCATCAATGGACACTTGGGTTGCTCCCCACTTTTTGGCTACTGTGACTAATGCTGCTTTAAACATGGGTGTGCAAATATCTCTTCAAGATCCTGTTTTCATTCTTTTGGGTATGTACACAGAATTTCTTAATTACATAATCCATTTTTAATTTTTTGAGAAATTGGTATACTGTTTTCCATTATGGCTGTACCTTTTTACATTTCTACCAACAGTGCAAAATGGTTCATTATTCCACATCCTCACCAACTCCTTTGTTTTGATAGTAGCCATCCTAATGGGTGTGAGGTGCTATCTTATTACAATTTGATTTGCATTTCCCTAATGATTAGTGGTGTCACATCTCTTTTCATGTGATTACTAGCCAATTGTACATTTTCTTTGGAGAATCTATTAAGTCCTTTGCCTATTTTTTAATCAGGTTGTAATTTTTGTTGTTGACTTGTAATATATCTGATATGTGATTTATAAATATTTTCTCCCATTTCATAGGCTGCCTTTTCAATGCTGTGTCCTCTGAACAGAAGTTTTAAATTTTTATGTCTTTCAGTTTTCTATTCTTTTGTTGCTTGTGCTTTCGGTGTCATATTCAAGATATCACTGCCAAATCCAGTATCATCAAGCTTTTCCCCTATTTTCTTCTAAGAGTTTTATCATTTTGGCTCTTACATTTAGATTTTTGGTCCATTTAAATTTTTTTTTTATATAGTGTAAGGTAAGGGTCCATCTTCATTCTTTGGCATGTGGATATCCGTTTTCCCAACATGACCTGAAGAGACTGTTCTTTCCTCCACCAAATGGTCTTGGCACCTTTGTCAAAAATCATTTGACCATATATGCAGGGTTAGGGCTGGGCTCTGTACTTTTATTCCACTGGTCTAGAATGTGTCTTTATACCATTACCATATTGCTTTGATTACTGTAATTTTGTAAGTTTGAAATCAGCCAAAAAACCTCCAACTTCGTTCTTTTGCAAGATTTTGGCTATTCAAGGTCCCTTGAGATTCTATATGAATTTAAAGATGGACTTTCCTATTTCTACAAAAGTAACTATTGAGATTTTTATAGGGGTTGCATTAAATCCATACATTACTTTGGGTAATACTGACATGTTAACAATATTGTCTTCCAATCTATGAACATGGGATGTCTTCCCATTATTTGTGTCTTCCTTAACTTCTCTCAAAAATATTTTGTACTTTTTGGTGTACAAGTCTTTCATCTCCTTGTTTAAACATTTTTATTCCTAAGCATTTTATTCTTTTTGATGCTATTATAAATGGAATTGTTTTCTTAATTTCCCTTTTATTCATTGTTATAGAAACACAGCTGATTTTTGAATGTTTTTGTATCTGCAACTTTGCTGAATCATCGCTGTGTGTGTGTGTGTGTTAAATTTATTGGGGTGACATTGGTTGATAACAATTATTGTTTCCAGTTGTACAATCCTACATTTCATTGTCTATGCATTGCATTATGTGCTCACCACCCAGAATCAGCTCTTCCCATCACCATATATTTGATGCTCCCTCCCTACTCCCCCCCCTCTCTCCCACCCACCTACCCTCCCCCACCCCCTCAGGCAACCACTAAACTATTGACTGTGCCCATGAGTTTTTATTACTTTCAGTTTTATATCCCACCTATGAGTGAGGTCATATGTTTCTTGATTGTTTTCAGTCTGATTTATTTCGCTTAATGTTTTCAAGGTCCTTCCATAGTGGTTGTACCAATGTACATTCCCACCAGCAGTGTATGAAAGTTACTTTTTTTCCACAGCCTCTCTAGCAGTTGTTATTCCTTGTCTTATTGATTATAGCCATTCTAACAGGTGTGAGGTGGTATCTCATTGAGGTTTTAATTTGCATTTTCCTGCTAGTGAAGTTGAGCGTTTTTTCATGTTCTGTTGGCCGTTTATATGTCTTCAGGGTAAAAGTGTCTGTTTAGGTCTTCTGCCCATTTTTCAGTTGGATCTTATTTTTTTCTTGTTGAGTTATATGAGTTCTTTATACATTTTAGATATTAGCCCCTTATCAGAGGCATTGTTTGCAAGTATTTTCTCCCATTTGGTTGGTTTCCTTTTCACTTTGTTGATGGTTTCCTTTGCTGTGCAGAGCCTTTTAGTTCGATACAGTCTCATTCATTTATTTTTGCTTTTACTTCCCTTGCCTTTGGGGTCAAGTTCATAAAGTGCTCTCTGAACTCAAGGTCTGTAAGATTAGTACCATGATTCATTCTAATAGCTTCTAATAGTTTTCTGTGTGTGTGTGTGGCATATTTAGGGTTTTCTATACATAAGATCATGTTACCTGCAAACAAGAGATAATTTTACTTCTTGCTTTCCAATTTTGATGCTTCTTTCTTTTTGCCTAATTGCTTTGGCTGTAATTTCCAGTACCATGTGGAATGGAAGTGGTACTGTTGGGCATCCTTGTCTTATCCTTGGTCTTAATGGAAAAGTTTTCAGTCTTTCATCATTGAGTATGATGTTAACTATGGGCTTTTCATATATGTTCCTATGTTGAGAATGCAAACTATTACATACATGCTCTTGGAGGTAGATTTCCTAAATCCTAGTAATACCCTTGATCTAGCCAAAAATTTTCCTGGTTCCTTTATAGATTTAATAGCTTTTTTAGCCTCTTCCATTTCATTATCTACATTTTGTTTCATTTTAGGGTGGCCCACTCAAAATCTGGCTAATGCCTGATGATAATCATCTTAATAATCACTAACATTCATTGAATACCTAGCACATGCTGGGCACTGCCATACAATCCAGTAAGTAGATGATATCATTGTCTTCTTACAGATGGAGAAGCCGAGTAACAGGAGAGTTAATTTGTTCAGTGTCACAGTTAGAAAGTAGTGGATCAGGAGTCAAACCTAGGCAGCTTGACTCCAGGCTTTTCTTACTCACTATACCATACAGCCCCTTACAGAAATAGCAGATCTTGGGAAAGGATGCCAATTTCCAGAATCATCTTTAGAGAAGATGCTGCTAATTTCCTAGAGATACCTAAAGCAGGGACACATTAGTATAAGTGGCATACCCACTACTGCAACCCCATGTTGAGTGACTGCATCTGAGACTGGGAGAACCTCTTTGTCATGGCTTTAAGATACTAACCAGTAATAAGCATTTCTTCCATGTGGCATCCTTTGTCCTATCAGGGAAACTGGATTCTTATAGTATTCTTCAAAATACAGTTCATGAACCATGTGTATCATCAAAGACCTCTCTGGTTTCTGCCCCCCCTCATCAGACTACTCAAGTGAATCTCTGTTGATAGGCTCCTGGAATCTGTATTTTATATGTTTGTTTATTAAAGCTTTTAAGAGTTTATTTGAGCCAAACTGCTGGGAAGCAAAATCTCAAAGAATTGAGAAAATGCTCCTGAAATCTGTATTTTAAACAGACCTCCTCAGTGGTTCTTAGCTACACTGTTAACAATTGACTGCTCAAACATGTATGTGGTCAACCCCCAACTGCACGGCCACCATGTAAACAGGCATGCCTGTGGAGAAAGTATGAGCTGTCAGTGGGGCTTCAGCCACGCCTGCATGAAGGATATGCAGCTATAGTTGTGTTGCCTTCCAGGTGCTGCCAGGTTTCTCATTAAGGAGCTGTCTTATCACAACCTGGAACTGGAAAGAAACCGCCTGGAAGAGCTGGGAGTTAAACGCCAGTGTGTCTGGCCTTTCATTGTGGTGATGGACGACTCGTGTGTCCTGTGGAACATTCACAGTGTTCAGGAGCAAACCAGGTAGTGGTACTTCCCAAGCAGGTTTAGGGGATATGACACAGTGCTAGTGACAAGGTACTTTCCTTGGCTGCAGTTATGCATGGGAGTAAATAAGAGGTACAGCTTTCCAGAACAAAATCATCATCCACCAGTCCACCCTCACTATCACATTATTTTTCATGTAGACAGTTGATATGCCATTACATTTCTGCACTATTTTGGCATCATGGCTTTCATTTAGCTATAAAAGTCTGTTGGGATTATGATTTATTTAAAAAGTCCACTGGCTCCCAAATCAGGAAACCTGCTTTTTTGTCCCAGCTCTGCTGTTATCTGGATACAAAGACCAAGTTATTTCACTGTCTCAATTCCATCACCTGTAAAATTATGGCTGGCCCAAAATCACTGGTTTTCCTCTTGAGGCAGTGATGAGGGGGTCCATGAGAACCAAGGAATGCTAATTCTGGAAAAATTTAATGCAAGCAGTGGCCCCAAAATGTCAATAGTACCCTCATTGAAACATTGCTGTCAGATCTCTAGGGCTTCCCAACTCAAACGTGATTTTTTGTCCTTGTTTCCAATGTGGATTTGAATCCAGCAAAGTTTTCAAATATTCCTTTATTACATGTAATTACCAGAACTAGGAAGTATACTTGTATGCTTCTAACCTCTGGCCACCTCTCTATGGTAACTTCCTGTTTATTATTCACTTTGAAAGAGGGGCTGCATTTCTTTCTCTGCCTTAAAGTGATAAGCCCCACCCCCAGAAGGCAGCTTCCTTAAGTTAGCAGTGACAGACAGCATGAAAACTGAGCTTGACACCCTTTTCCACTCCAAGCCAATAGTAAGTATAATAAATGACCTCATTATACCCTTTAAATATGTTAATACCATATAGCAGCAGTGTTCAATCTTTTGGCTTCCCTGGTCACACTGGAAGAATTGTCTTTGGCCCCACCTAAAATACACTAACAATAGCTAATGAGCTAAGAAAAAGGTTGCAAAAAAATGTTTTAAGACTTTGTGTTGGGCTTCATTCAAAGCTGTCCTGGGCTGCAGGTTGGACATGCCTGCTGTATAGTAATGTTGACCCTGCATAAATGACCCTTTCTTCAGTAATACTTATTGGTATCTTATATAAACTAACTTTGCATTTCATAGCCAGCCCATGGAAGCAGGAGTTTCCAGTAAGAATGTGTCCTTGAAGAGTGTTTTACAGCATATTGAAGCAACACCAAAAATTGTCCACTATGCAATCCTGGGCATACAGAAATGGAGCAGCAAGCTGACTTTCCAGAGTCTGAAGGCCCCATTCTCTAGGTGCCATGTGCATGACTTCATTCTCCTCAACATAGACTTGACTCAGAATGTACAGTATGACTTCAACAGGTAAGTTAGGACTCCTGGATGCAAGTAATCCTGGTACATTACTCACTGTTTTTGCTCAGCTCTAGACTCTGTAACATGTTTTATTCTTTTGTCTTTAACTGAACACTGAGAATCTCTTTATATGAACAAAGACAAAGCGGGGGCAGGGAGGTGCCAGGATAGCTCAGCACATTGAATACTTGCCTTGCAACTGTGAGGTCTGGGGATTGAATCCCAGCCCTGGCCCATGCAAATCCATATGCTGAACTGCGGCACAACTGGTAACCAGCAGCAAAGGTTATTGCCTCCTACATGAGAGGTTCCCAGTTCAGTTCCCGCCCTGTGCAGCCCCACATCCACCTGTGTGGAATGAAACTCACAATCAATGATGTGCAACAATGGAGACGGCTCTGGCCCTCCTTCTTCTCTCTCTCTCAAACAATAAAATATATTTTTTTAATATATAAAAAGAGGTGTGGGGAAGCCAGGATGGCTCAGTGGGCTAGGCGCTCACTTTGCAACCCCAGGGACCGAGGATCGAATCCTGGCCCCGGCCCATGCGGATCCATATGCTGAACTGGGAGCTCCCCTAGTTCAGTTCTCACCGGGGTGAGACCCCGGCCCAGTTCCTGCCCTGTGCAGCCCCAAGCCCACCTGTGGAATGAAACTATGTGGAAAAACCAATGATGTGCAACTATGAGACTGTTCTGGGCCCTCCCCCTTCTCTCTGTCTCTGTATCTCTCTCTCTCTCTGTCAAAAACAATAAATAAATCTTTAAAAAAAAAAAAAGAGGTGTGTGTGGGGTAATTACAAGCCCCAAAGTGCCCCTTCATCACCCTTCAAATTAACACAAACCCTTAACAAGTGTTACAATATGAAATACTCAGAAAACATATTTTAGTAATTTCATTCAACAAAAGCTAAAATGAACAAAAACAACACAAATCAGTGTGTGGACCCATATACTCTCTGATTAACAATTCACTCACACTCACAATTTAGAAGGTAATCACTTTCCCCAAATGTAAGACACCAAGATCTTAATCCCGTAAAAAACTTAGCAAATGGGAATGAGCATGCTATTCCTGGCCTTGCCTCCTGAACAAAGTTATGTCCATATCCTAGAAAACCAGAGATGGCCAAGCAAAGAATATTGGGAACCATAAAGTCCCTCTTATGTCAATCCCCTACCTTGTAGGTAATTTGACTTCTGTGTTTTAAATTTGGCAGATGCTTTTATCCTGTTTTTAGCCAGGATTTTAAAACTGGGAGCACCTATGCACTCTGGTTCTCCAAGAGTATATAGAATGTGCAGTATGGCTCAGTTCAGGAACGCGGAAGGCCCAGTGGAATGTCTGGTATCCAAGTCACCTCACTCTTCCTTCCTTTTATGACAGTAATGTCCAAATCAGGGGGTTCACAGGCCAGCTCCACAAAAAGGCCTGCTTGATTGTGCTTGAGGCTGCCTCCTAATAAGTGCCACCACATTTCTCTGTGTGCAATTATGGTCAAGTTGTGACTGGTAGTCAAAACTATCATTGTGATTATGATTTAGGTATTTCTGTGAAGATGTTGACTTTAACCTGAGGACTAACAGCAGTGGCCTGCTCATCTGCCGCTTTAATAACTTCAGTCTCATGAAGAAACATGTTCAGGTTGGAGGGCAACGGGACTTTATCATTAAACCAAAGATCATGGTAAGTTTGCAAGTTTGACTCTACTGTTGAAATTAAGACAATGATTTCTTATTAATATCTTTGTTATTAGGTACTGGCATTAAGCACTTGCCACTTGATTAGAACATGAATTAACACAAAGGAGTCAGTCCTTAATGGCAAATTTGCAGTTTCTGTTACCTCACGGAGGACTCATCTACAGCCACACATAAAATTTGAAAATTCAACAAAATTACCTTTAAATTTAAGGCTTAACAACTCTATCAAAAATTTAGTTTTAAACTTAATACTCTATACTCCTAAATTGGCCACGTTAACATTTTTACACCCTTTATGTCATATGTGAGAAATGTAAATCAAGATGCTTATGGAGAAAGTAACACAGATCAAAACCTGTCAAGGGTGAATTCCATGGGCCTACCCTTTTAGGAGATTTAGTGCTTTCTCATCATTTATAACATGTAGACTCTCCAGTCAAGCTTAGAAACAACTTTGCATTTTTGTGTTCGGTTGATAGGATGGGATTTATTCCATCTACATCAGCAGCACTATAAAAGGCTCCCTATTGGTCCTCACATTGTACTTGCTAAATGTAGTAACTTTCAAAGCCTATTTTTTCATTTTCTCCTGCTCTTGAAAGTTATGTTAGATTTGTCTGAACTGTTCATGTACTAAGTGAAAAAAATTTTCAGAACCCAAGAATGAGACTTTCTTTTGAACCTAGCAGCTGTGTTGTTATTTGAGGACAGCTAGGCTGCAATGCAATGTTTCCTTGCCCATTTCATCCAGTGACAGATGCAGCATTTCCCATGATACTCTCAACTCTGATTACAGGTGTCAGAGAGCTTAGCACCCATCTTGCCCCTTCAGTATGTCTGCGCTCCTGACAGTGAACACACGCTACTGGCAGCCCCCGCACAGTTTCTCCTGGAGAAGTTCCTTCAGCATGCCTCATACAAACTCTTCCCCAAAGCCATCCGTAACTTCAAGAGTCCTGTGCTGGCCATTGACTGCTACCTAAACATTGGTTCAGAGGTAAAGGAGGAGTGGGCTAGTACCGTGCCTTACCTGCTGCCATCAATTTCTTTCCCATTTTAGCTTCTACTTGAAAGCTTAACAGAAACGAAAAAGGAGCCTATGACAGACTCACTTATGCAAAGGCTCATGTGTGATGGCAATTTTCCCTTCCCATACTATTTTACCTCTCCACAATAAGCCAGTGAACACTCAAAGCTTAGCTCAGAGGTCAGCTCTGTTGAGAAGCCTAACTCAGCTGGGCAGAAGCAGTTGCTTGCTCTTCCTTCTCATAACATGTACCAGATAGTATTTTAATTGTGTGATATTTCAGTTCCTCAGAGGCACACCATGCCTTAGCCACTGTTCTAGGCATATAAGAGGAGCTCAATGATTGCTGAACACCATAAGGTACCATGGGAGACCTTTATAATTGTCACTTCTACTCCTGGACTTCTTTCTTTTCCATTATTTCCTTATTTTTCATTCTTTCTTCTCTGTCTCCCCCCATCTCAAGTTCTACATCAGTTTTAGTTTTTTAAAAATTTCCCACTTGCACCTTTAGGCTTCTGACCACTAATGGCCTTCAGGACTTTAAGGGCTTCTGCCACTAAGCTTTATCCCTTGGGATTATTAGTATTGTTTTTAAATACTTTGTTCTATTTTATTCAATAACATATCTTCCATGTTAAGAATTTAAAATAATAGGCATAAATTAGAAAATAAAGTCACTTTAAGGAGAGTAGCAACATTTTGGTGTACATTTTTTCTTTCCATGTATTTGCAATCTCTTCAGACTGAAATCCAACTGTATTTGATTCTGGAAACTGATTTTTTTAACTTAGCAGTGTAAACATTTTACATTTCATTTTTATGAGATTTCAATAATCTAGACTGTGAGTTGGACATGAATTATAAAATTTTATAATTAGAAGGAACCTTATAAACCATCAAATGTAATAATGCCTCTCACAGTATCTATGTAAGTTATGTGTCTAGCCCAGGTTTCTACCCAGGATCCAGGACTCTAGGTATTAGACACCAAAATCTCCATACCTCCATTACTAATAGTACATAACACTCAATGTTAGTGTTTATATTAATTAATTCACAAAACAGCCCTATGAAATAGGGACTACTATCATCTCTACAGACAAAGAAGCTGAGGCATGGTAAAATGAAAGAAACTGCTCAGTGTCATACACCTACTAAACAGAGCAACCAGTTTTTTAACCCAAGCAGTCTGGCCTACACTTTCAGCTATTTCATCTTTCTCAAGGTCTCACAACTATCTTATTCACTTCCTCATAACTTTTGTGAAGTTACTGTCTGTACAGAGAAGCCATATAGGACTAAAATTTTAAATTAATGCAGTTTGAAGCTTTCTAGCCAAATGAAAATTTAGGTTTATCTATGTGAAAAGCTGATTAAAATTTTTTATTCTCATTAATACGATCTAAACATTCAATCTTCCCTAAGCACACCTTTCTGTGGAAGGTAGTTTTTTGGTTTGGTTTTGTTTTTTTAATTTTATAAAGACTCTTAGATGAAGGGGCTTATTTTGTTTCTTACTACTAATTCTTTTAACTATCCTTTATTATAGGAAATAAACAAGAGAAGCTTTAAAGAGGTTAAAACTTGTCACACTAAATAGGAGGTGCAAAGCTTAAATAACCAACCCATTTAAGTTCCAATAAAAATATTTATCTCCTTTACCTTACCCTGAAATGGACAGTGAAAAAGGAAGATACTGACTCATTTAGCTAAAGTACAGACATTTTGCTTGTTTTTGAAATGCCCATACTATTTCTGCTTAATGATTCCAGGTGTCCATATGCTATATTAGCTCCAGACCCCACTCCAGCAACGTCAACTGTGAAGGGGTGTTTTTCAGTGGACTCCTCTTGTACCTCTGTGACTCTTTTGTAGGTGCTGATCTTCTTAAGAAATTTAAGTTTCTAAAAGGTAAACCAAATTTAGTATTTTGCTTATAAATGCTATGCTATTGGTTCCCACTGGACAAAACACAGAGGTGAAAGATATATTTTTAAAAAGCACTTTAACAATAATTTTTGCCAGTAAATCAAATACCTCACTTTTAAACCAGAGCCACTGGCTTTATTAACTGGGGGTGGTGGGGACAGGAAAGAATCAAGGCATTGATATACTAAGACTAAATGTAGATAAATAGCCATATTTGTGACATTAAATATGTTTTTACCACTATGAAAAGGAATCAATGCAAGAGAAGTAATGCTTCTCATATAAATCTAATTTTAATAAAAATCAGGTTAATTAATTATGTCAGATATGCACTATACAAAGAGTAAGATTTGACTGAGGACAAACTGCATCACAAATGATCCTGACAAGATGACCACTGAGGTCAGTAAAAAAAAATTAAGGTTCAAAATATTGTGTACAACATGTTGTTTATCATGAAAACAGATAGAATGTGTATATATACACATATACACATATGAAATATAAATCTAGAGCAGGGTGTGTGGGAATTGCCATGTAGGGAACATTTCCCTGTTACACTGCTGCTGGCATGAGGCCTGACAATTAAGTTTGTGAACTTGACACCATGTGCTTACATTGTCAGTACTGTACAAACAACTCAGTAAGGTTTTGTAACCTTGGTATATCAATGTCTCACAGCTGTGTTCATGCTGACATGTGGCGGTGTCTTGCTGAATGGCATTCATTATTGTGGTTTTGGCCATTGTAGGAATGTCGGAGCTTGAATTAGAGCAACGAACAACCATTAAATTTCTTATTAAACTTGGCAAGAGTGGAAATGAAATCAGGGACATGTTAGTCCAAGTGTATGGGGGTAATGCCATGAAGAAAACAGCAGTGTACAAGTAAATCAAATGTTTTTATGAGGGGAGAGAAAGCATCACTGATAAAGAGGTCAGGGCAGCCAGTAATGAGCAAAACTGACAAAAACATTAAAAACTCATCAAACCGTGTGTCATAATCATCAGCTGACTATAAGAAGCATAGCAAACCAAGTAAACATCAACAGAGAAATAGGAAAATCTTCACTGAAAATCTTGGCATGAAAAAGGTGTGTGCAGAAATAGTCCCAAAGGAGTTCACTGATGAACAAAAGCAAAAGAGAGTCAAAGTTTGCCAAGACCTTTTGGAAAGACAAGATGATGTTTTGGGCCATGCAATCACTAGTGATGAAACATGGGTGTACCAATATGACCCTGAAAAAAAGTGTCCAAGTGCACAATGGAAGTCAGCCAATTCTCCACAACCAAAAAAGTTCCATCAGTCCAAGTCAAGAGTCAAATCAATGTTGCTATAAATTTAACAAAAAAAAAAATAACAATGTTGCTAACCTTTTTTGATCTCAGAGAGATTGTTCATTATGAATTTATACCAACTGGACAGTCAACCAAGTTGACTATTTGGAAGTGCTGAAAAGGCTGCATGAACAAGTTAAACCAAAATGACCTGAACTTTTGCCAACAACTCAGCTCTTGCATCACGACAATGCACCAGCTCATCCAGTACTGTCAGTGAGGGAGTTTTTAGCCAGTAAACAAATCACAGTAATGGAACACCCTCCCTACTCACCTGATCAGGCCCCAGTGACTTTTTTCTTTATCCGAAGATAAAGGAAATATTGAAAGGAAGACATTTTGATGACATTCGGGACATGAAGGGTAGTATGACGACAGCTCTGATGGCCTTCCAGAAAAGAGCTCCAAAATTGCTTTGAAGGGAGGATTAGGCGCTGGCATCAGTGAATAGCTTCCGAAGGGGAGCACTTTGAAGGTGACCACAGCGATATTCAGGAATGAGGTATGTAGCTCTTTTTCTAGGACAGTTTCACGAACTTAATTGTCAGACCTCATACAGTGAGTAGAAGCCAAGAATGTTAAATCTCCTACAAAAATACAACAGCACCCACAACAGAGAATAACCAAGTCCTATAGTGCTGAGATTGAGAAACCCTGCTTTAGAGAGACATTTGAGAAATACAGCATTTTTTAACACTGGTTACCAAAGGGGAATGGAGGGTATGGTTGGAGATTTTTCACTTTACCCTTTTCCAAACTTTTGTATTTGCAATACTACTTAAGTCAAAATAATAAAATTAGAATGAACAGTTCTGATAGGTTACTTATAATACCTACCGGTAATATGTTCTCAGATGTGTTAGCTTAAGGTATATATATAATCATAGAGAGGTGGTAAGAATCTTTATCATTTTGATGCCTGAGCCTAAAATGCACTTCTTTTTTCTGAAGGTGCTACCCTGTGTGTCATCTGCCAAGACAGAAGCTCCTTACGCCAAACAATTGTCCGCTTAGAACTAGAGGATGAGTGGCAGTTCCGTCTCCGGGATGAATTTCAAACTGCTAATAGCAGTGATGACAAACCCCTTTACTTTCTTACTGGGCGCCATGTATGAGCTTTTGAAGAGATCAAAAATAGCAAAGGGATGTCTAGGTGGGGTGGGACAGAACAATTATTTGGGATT
>PVKE010019971.1:0-27944 GCA_004027555.1 Craseonycteris thonglongyai | reverse complement strand
CCTGTGGAGTGAAACTATATGGAAAACTAATGCTGTCAACTATGGAGACTGCTCTGGGCCCTCCCCCTTCTTCTGTTTCTCTCTGTCAAAAATCAATAAAATAAATCTTTAAAAACAAAAGAAAAGAAGAAAAAAGCTGTTACAAAAATCAGATTTCAGACCTAATGAATCCACTGTCTAGGCCCCCGTGTTTTGTTTGCTTTTTATTTTTGATTTCCTCGGTGCTGATGAATGTTTTTTCTTTCCTGCAAATGTTTCAGGAACAGGATTACATTTTCTTTGAAGGAATAATAATTTAAACAAGTTTTGTAAAAAGCACCAAAGGTGAGACTACCTATGATCCTGACGGTATTTCACCTCATTATTTGTGTATGCCTTAGTTTTCTCTTTGAAAGAGAGCTTTTGCCCTTGTGGTTCTTTTCTTTTTACAGCAGTGGCAGTTAAGTATTAATATAAACTAGAGATCCGGAGAATTGAGATGAGCACTTTGTAGCTCTCCCGTCAACAAGTATTGAGTGTCCTGCAAGGCCCCACCTTCAAGAACTCAGGGTGAAGAACTGCAGGGGTGGACAGTAGATGGGGGTGAAAAGAAGACAATCAGCAGTAGAGGATTAGGGACAAGATGGTTACATGAGTTCACTGACCATCTTTAAGCAAGAGAGACAACCGTGAATAATCCGCAGCCCCTACCCCCCCAAAAATCACCGTCTTGAGAAGGTAACACTTTCCAACGGAACCAACCATTCACACTTCAGCGTGAACTGGAGCGAGAGCGCCTTTCCCAGAGCTGGGAGAAGTGTGCCTGAGTTAACGCTGGCGGGCCACGGTGAGGATTGCGGTGGAGGAATGGCACTTCCTTTTCCTTTTAACTCATCTAATCGTTCACTCCGATCCTTGGACCTCACAGAGAAAACGTATTCTGTCAATCACCTCCTCCACCCAGCCCACCAGCTCTCACATCCCAGCGTCTGGAGCAGGGAGGGGCGGGGCCTGCCCCGCCACGCCCACCAGCCGCACCCCTTTCCTCGCGGCCGCCTTTCCACGAGAACGCGGAGTCCCGCGGGCTGTGCACGCGCAGACCTGCTACGTTTGCTCCTCAGGCCCGCCCACACTCGCGTGTGCCCCAGTTGTTTGGAGTTGCCATGGAGCTTCAAGTGGCCGGCGAACGCGGTTCGTCGCCCGGGCAACTGGCTAGGACAAAACCCTTCCGAGCTGGCGGCGGCAATTGCGGCTACGATGGTGTCCAAACCCTTGCACGGCTTGCCCTTTCTTCCGGGCACGTCCTTTACGGACTCCACGGTGAGGACTTACCCGCCCAATCCCCAAGTGTCCCCACCCCCACCCCAAGGCGGGCCTCGGAGGGCTCGCCACTTAGTGCACCTCCGTTCTCCTCCACCCAAGTTTCTCCCCTCTCCCTTCAAACTCGTCCTCTGCGCCTCCCGTTTTCTCTTCCCTATCGCACTTCTGTCCTCTCCCACTCAGCCCTCTCCTCATCCTCGCTCCCATCCTTGTCCTCTGCTCCATTCCCCTCTAGCTTTTTCCACTTCCCCCGGGTCGTCCTTTCGCCTCCTTCCTTCTCGTCCTCCTTGCCGCATTCTTACCTTGTTGCTCTAGCCCCTGCTGCTTCGCCCTCTAGATCACTCCAAGCTCTGTGTAGGTTCTCTCCCACTCTACACTCCCATCCTTAACCACTTCACTCTTACCCCCTAGCCTCGACCTCTTCTCCCACCCAGCCTCTCTACACCATCCTCCTCCTTCCCAGAGCCCCATCCCACCCAGTCCTCAGGAGCATCATTCCCGCCCTGCCTCCTTCCTTCCTGTTCTCATCCTGGACCCAGTCCTCTTTCTCACTCCCAGCTCCATTTTCTGTCGTACATATCAATTCACTCGTTCTCTTCTTTCCACCAGGTCCTTCCAGCACTTTTGCCTTTTCTATGCTTTGGGCCCACCTTCTCCCCATTCTTGTTTTATCTTCTTTCTCAATTGTTTATCCAAAAGTTAGACTCGCAAAACGTTCCTGTCTTCCTCCCAAACTATCCTTCGTTGCTTTATAGTAGATAATTAATTCCATTCCAGTTCCTTCCATTACAATTGATTAGTTATGTTTTCTACCCCTAGCCCTATTTTTTTATGTTCTATCAATTTTATAAAAGATTTCTGTTTAGATTTTTGTTTCTTCCAGACCTTAAGTGTATTTAGTTATGTTCTCTAGACAAAATTGAACGATTTTTTTTTCCTCCTAACATAGTTTAGCCCTTGACAAAATTAATTAGTATTTGTTTTAATTCCAACAAGGCAACTGTAATATATGTTGGAAGATCAATATTGAAATTCAGTAGATTATCATAGATGAGTCAATAATGGATATTTATATAGTTTAATAATTTAAGCTGTAAGTTCCGCTCCATGGTTGTAAAGACGAGATAAAATATGTAGTCAATGTATTTTCTTTGGAGAATGGATTGAAATTGAAAGTTTGGTGAGGGAATTTGGATTCTGAATCTCTTCTTTATAATTATTACTACATTAAGACGCTGGAATAGCTCAACAGGTTGAGCGCTTACCTTGCAACCGCAAGGTCTGGGGATTGAACCCCTGTACTGAACTATGGCACAACTAGTAACCACTGAGATGTCAGTGAAGGTTCTCACCTCCCATGTAGGAAGTCCCCATTTGGTTCCCATCCCACGTGGCCCCACATTCACCTATGATGTGGAATCAAACTACCCTGTTTCCCCGAAAATAAGACAGTGTCTTATACCCTGTTTCCCTGAAAATAAGACAGTGTCTTATATTAATTTTTGCTCCCAAAGATGCGCTAGGTCTTATTTTCGGGGGGATGCCTTACACGTATTTCAGCAAGAGGCAAAACTGTAAGTAGGTCTTATTTTCGGGGGATGTCTTACTTTCAGGGAAACACGGTATATCACAACTAATGATGTACAACTATGGAGACTACTCTGGGCCCTCCCCACCTCTCTCTCGCTTTCTCACTTTCTCTCAAACAATAAAATAGATCTTAAAAAAAAATGAAAAGACACAGCATCATAGATTTTTCACTTCAGTGGACTGACTTTTTAATTTTATGTAATTTAGAAAATGTTCTGCCCTATGCAGGAGCAGCTTAAGCATTTGGTGTTGACTGTAAGTTACCCACAGGCCAGGCTGAGTTGATGCGGGGGAGGGTCACAGACATGTGGACTGGAGGTGCCAGGCTCTAAGAACATATTTGGCATACTACAAGTAATATGACCTATGCATTAGACATAGTTCGTATTTTAAATACACTGGCCAAATATCAACTGATTTACCTTATTTGAAGTTTGAAAAACATGGTCACTATATAAAACACTGAAGGACTCGGTATGTGTAATTGTCACAGCATTGAAGGTGAACCACTAAGAAGGAGGAGGAGGCCTGAGGTTGCCATGTCTGGGGTGCCCATGAGGATCCATTATTATGTTGATTGATGGTAGGGGCTAGAGGGAAGCAAATGAAGCAGATGAGATTGCTTCTGTCTTTAGAGGTGGAAGAGGAGGAGCTTGAAGTCATACAAATGGCCCAAAAGAAGTCAACTCAGCCCATTTTATCCTTTGTCACGTGTGTTAGGCATCTGGAGCAGTTCTTGTCAACTGACTTGTGACCCTGAGTGTGTGACCCTCTGAAAAAATCCCTAGTCCATAACTCTTAGGAAAAGAAGCTTACTTTTATAATGGGTGTCCCAAAATTCATGCAAGAAGTAATTTTGATAGAAAACACAGGTATATAATTTAAAATTGTAAATTTTTGTATTGATTCATAAAGTATATAGTATAGGGTTATGTATGGAATAGCAAATTGGGTAAATGGCCTCCACGGCTACCTTGCAACTTAGGCACAAAAAAACTGGATTATCATGTCTCAATAGCGAGCGCCATTAACTGTTATCGTCTGACCAGCCTCATTTTTGAAGAAGAATGGTCTGATGATGCCTCCAGCCCAAAATCCACACCAAACAGTGACACGTTGTGGATACATTTATTTCTCAACAATCACCCGTGGATTTTCTGAACCCCAAATGCGACAGCTTTGTCTATTAACCAAGCCATCAAGATGAAAATGAGCCTCATCGCTGAAGATTTTGTTAGAAAAATCAGCATCCACTTGTTGTTGTTCCATAATCCATTCAACGAACTCTATTTGCTGTGCGTGGTCAGTAGGCTTCAGTTCTTGAGTCAGTTGAACTTTGTGAGCATGAAGATACAAATCTTTCATGAGAATACACTGTAGAGAGCTTCTCGAAATGTCCAATTCTTGACCACGGTGCCGAATGGATGTCCCTGGACTCTCAGCAACACTCTCATGAACTGCTTTGATGTTTTGTGTTGAACGACTTGTTGAAGGACGGCCAGAGTGTTTAAGATCACTAATTGATCCAGTCTCCCTAAATTTTTAAATTAATTTCTTCATAGTTGATGAAGTTAAATCACTACTCCGACCATATTTTGTACAAAAATTACGAACTGTAGCTGCCAAACCTTCATTATTTTAAAAATATTGCTCAACAATGAAAATATGTTGTTCTTTCATGTAGCGCTCCATTTTTAATAATCCTGAACTGTCAGCTGTCACTCTGTCTTTTTTTTCATCGGTGAAGCCTACTTTACCACACAAATGGCGCAACATTCAAATCTTGCATGAATTTTGGGACACCCTTTATTAGTACAGATCTTGAAAGATGGTAGGTTGGGCTGCAAAGAAATTGGGAAGTAGAAAAGTCTTTTTTTTTTTTTTCAGAAAAAAAAATTATTTTATAATTTATCCTAAACTTTATATACCCAAATATGTATGTGTGTATATGTACATACAATTTTGAAAGAAAAGAAAAACATTTATCAAATTCATATAACCTTTAATTTTTTTCCATATTCTTTTCTGGCTTTATTGAGGTTTAATTGACATATAACATTATGTAAGTTTAAATTGTACAGCTGGTTGATTTGATTCATTTATACAAGTATTTTGCAAAATGATAACCACTACTGTTTTAATTACTATGGCTTTATAATATACAAATGACCCTTGACCAACATGGGGGTTACAGGTACACACCTCCTACACGGTTGAAAATCCATGTGTAAGTACAATCAGCCCTCTGCATACATGGATTCCCAACCACAGAATTGTCCCTTGAACACCACCAATTTGAACTGTGTGGGTCAATTAAAAAATATTTGTGAATAAGTGGATATGCCCATTTTAAACTTACGTTGTTCAAGGGTCAAGTGTAGTTTGAAATTGCGAAGTGTGATGCCTCCAACTTTGCTCTTTCTCAGAAGTGCTTTGGCTATTTCAGGGTCTTTTGTGGCTCCATACAAATTTTAGGATTTTGTGTGTGTGTGTGTGTGTGTGTGAAAAATGCCATTGGAATTTTGGTAGGGATTGCATTGACTCTAGAGGCTGCTTTGGGTATTATGGACATTTTAATAATATTAAATCTTCCAGGAATTAACACAGGATGGCTTTCCATTTGTTTGTGTCTTCTTCAATTTCATCAGTCTTATAGTTTTCAGTGTACAGATCTTCCACCTCCTTGGTTAAAATTATTCCTAAGTACTTTATTGGTTTTGATACTGTTATGAATGAGATCATTATTGATGTATAGAAAAGCAACTGATTTCTGTATCTTGATTTTGCATCCTGCAACTTTACTGAATTTGTTGATTAGTTGGAACAATATTTTGGTAGAGATCATATCATCTGCAAGCAAAGAGTTTTACTTCTTCCTTTCCTATTTGGATGCCTTTTTCTTTCTTTTTATAGCCTGATTGCTCTGGTGAGGACTTCCAGTACTGTGTTGAATAGGAGTGGTGCAAGTGGGCATCCTTGTCTTGTTTCTGATCTTAGAGGAAAAGTTTTCAGCCTTTCACCACTGAATATGTTAGCTGTGGGCTTGTCATATATGGCCTTTACTATGTTGAGGTATGTTCCTGCTATACTCAGTTTATTGCAAGTTTTTGTCATGAATGGAAATTGTATTGCTTTTTCTTCATCTATTGAGATGATCTTATGATTTTTGTCTTTCATTCTGTTAATGTGGTGTATCACATTTATTGATTTGTTTATGTTGAATTATCCTTGCATCTCAGGGATAAATCCCACTTGTGCATGGTGTATGATCCTTTTAATAAGCTATTGAATTTAGTTGTTCAGGATTGTTTTGTTTAATTTCCACATATTTGTGGATTTTCCAGCTTTCTTCCTGTTCTTTCTTTCTTTATTTATTTAAACATTTTATTATGGAAAATTTTAAATGCACACAAAAGTAGAGAGAATAGTATTATTAACCCATTGTACTTATTGGGGCTAGCTTCAGAATTATCAACATTTTGGTCAAGTTCTTATCCATCATATTTTAAAAATATAACCACAACACTGTATCAGAGCTGAAATACTTAAAATAATTACTTACCATCATTTAATACCTATCAATGTGCATATTTCTTCTATTGTCAAAAAGGCCTTTTTGCAGTTGGCTCATTTTAATCATCTTCCTATTATTTCATATTATTGTGGTCAGAAAAGATACTTGGTATAATTTGAATCTGCTGAGACTTGTTTTGTGACCTATCATATAATCTATTCTGAAGAATATATCCAAGAAGAATATATTCTACTGCTGTTAGATGGATTATTCTGTGTTTATCTTTTGGGCTCATTCGACCTAAAGTACAGGGTCTGGCAGAAGTAACGCTCTTTTTAAAGCTTGAGTATGATATTATTGTTACAGAATTCATGCTTATGATTTTGTAATAAAAGATTTGGTATAGAGTACCAGCTCATGAAAAGACCATTACTTCTGCTAGACCCTGTATAGTTCAAATCCAATGTTTCCTTGTTGATTTTCAATCTGACTAGTCTATCTATTGTTGAAAGTAGAATATTGAAAACTCTACTATCATTTGTTTGTTGTTTTTTATATATTTCTGTCTTCAGATCTGTTAGTATTTTCTTAATTTATTTAGGTGCTCTGATGTTGGGTGCATATATATTTACAATTGGTGTATCTTCTTGATGAATTGACCCCCCTTATTGTTATATAATGGTCATCTTTTTCTCTCATTACATTTTTGGCTTAAAGTCTATTTTGTCTGATATAAGTACAGCTACCCCTGCTCTCTTTTGCTTTCCATTTTTCCATCCCTTCCTTCACTTTTAGCTTATGTGTGTCCTTAAAGCTGAAATGAATTCTTATAGGCAGCATATAGTTGGGTCTTGTGGGTTTGTTTGTTTGTTTTTATTATTCAATTTGCCTTTTGATTGTAGATATCAATCCATTTACATTTAGAGTAATTATTGATATGTAAGGACTTAGCAATGCCCATCTTACTGTTTTCTGGTTGTTTTGTAGATGTTTGTTTCTTACTGCCTTGCTACCTTCCTTTGTGAATTGATGGTTTTCCATAGTGTGTGTTTTTATTCTTTTCTCTTTATCTTTTGTAAATCTGTAGGTTTTTGCTTTGTTCCTACCATAAGGCTAACATAAAACATATATATAATAGTCTCTTTTACACTGATAACAATTCCGCTTTGATCATGTACAAAAACTTTACCCTTTTATTCTTTTCCATTTATGTTTTTAATGTTGACCACTTACCAGTACATCTTTTTATGCTGGGTATTCATTAAATTGTTGAAGCTATAGCTGTTTTTGATACTTCTGTCCTTTAAACTTTATAATTAGAGTTAAATAGTTAATATATCACCACCTTACAATATTAGAGTACAGTATTCTATATGTTTACCTTTACCTGTGTGTTATATACTTTCATAATACTAATTAATGCCTTTTGTTTCATCTTAAAGAGCTTCTTTTAGTATTTCTTTTTTTTTTTAATATATTTTTATTATTTATTTTTGACAGAGAGAGAGAGATACAGAGACAGAGATAGAGAGAGAACCGAACTGGGGGAGCTCCCAGTTCAGCATATGGTTCCGCACGGGCCGGGGCCGGGATTCGATCCCTGGTCCCTGACGCTGCAAAGTGAGCGCTTAACCGATTGAGCCATCCCGGCTTCCCCTTAGTATTTCTTGTAAGGCAGAGTTAGTGGTGATGAATTTCCTGATCTTTTGTTTATTAGGAACAGTTTTTATTTCACCTTCATTTCTTTTTTGTTATTGATGTTAAATTTAATGGGGTGACATTGATTGGTAACAATTAGACAGTTTCTGGATGTACAAGTCCACATCACATCATCCTTTTCTGAGTAAAATATTCTGGGTTGGCAGTTGCTTTCTTTCAGCACTTTGAATATATCATATCATTCTTTCCTGACCTACAGGTCTCTGCTGAGAAACCCATGGATAGACTTATGGAGGTTCTCTTGTATGAGAGGTTTTTGTTGTTTGTTTTTTTACTGTTTTTAAATTTTTCTCTCTGTCTTTGAGTTTAGACAGTTTTATTATGTCTTAGAGAAGATCATTTCAGATTGAAAATTTGGGGTGACTTGTTACCTTCATGAACTTGGATGTCCAACTCTGTCCCCAAATTTAGGAAGTTCTCAGCCATTATTTTTTTTATATTTATTACATGCATTGGGGTGACATTGGCTAATAAAATTATATATAGGTTTCAAGTATACATTTCTGTAATACATCATCTGTATTTGTGTTATGTGTTCACCACCCAGAGTCAGTTATTTTTCTGTTACCATGTATTTCACCCCCTTTTCCTTCTTTTACCACACACCTCCCCATTATTTCTTTAAATAAGCATTCTACCTTTTTCTTTTTCTGGGTCTCTAATGATGCATATATTATTTCTTCTGTTGGTGTTCCATAAGTCCCATAGACTTTCTTCATTCATTTTCATTTTTTTTTCTTTTTGCTCCTCTGATGGAATAATTTTAATTAATTTCTCTTCTAGCTCACAGATTCTTTCTTTTGCTTGATCAAATCTTCTGTTAAAGGGACTATTAAATTCTTCAGTTCAATGACTTTATTCTTCAGATCCAAAAATTTGTTTGGTTCTTTTTTTATTAATTTATTTTTTTGACAGAGAGAGAGAGAGAGAAAGAGAGAGAGAGAGAGATACAGAGACAGAGAGAGAACTGAACTGGGGGAGCTCCCAGTTCAGCATATGGTTCCGCACGGTCCGGGGCCGGGATTCGATCCCCGGTCCCCTGCACTGCAAAGTGAGCACTTAACCCACTGAGCCATCCCGGCTTCCCTTGTTTGGTTCTTTTAAATGTTGTCTATCTCTCTTTGAACATCTCATTTTGTTTTTGTATTGTTTTTCTAATATCATTAAATTGTTTATATATGTTCTCGAGTAGCTCTTTGAGTATCTTTAGGACAATTACTTAGAATTTATTTTTTAATCAGGCAATCCCTGGGTTTTTATTTCTTTGGGATCAGTTACTGTAGATTTACTGTATTCTTTTAGTGGAGTCATGTTTCCCTGATTCTTCATGATCCCTGTCATCTTGCATAGGTGTCTTCACATTTGAAAGCTCTCACCTCTACCAGATTTTATGGACTGATTTTGGTAAGGGAAGAATTTCACCTGCAGGTAGGGGTATGCTGAAGTATGCTGTGATCCTGAGTTTAGTGGTGTAGGGCATCAAGTGTGGTGGTGTGTGGCAGCACTGGGTTTGGCAGAGGGTAGGGTGGATATAATGTCTCTGGCTCAGGCCACTGTGGTCTACAGCATTGACAACTGTGGTCCTTGGTGAGTACTGCAGGGGGTCTGCAGTGGCTGCACTGCTGTTGGGGTCTTCAATGGTAACTCCAGGTCCAGCAGCTAGGGACCAGGGCAAGCATTGGTGGTGGCCAGAGCCAGTAGTGTGCACATACATACTCAGCTGCAGGTGGCTATGTAGGGGCAGGGGCTGTTTGCAGACACGTGCATAGTGGTGGGGACCACAGCAGGCAGCAAGTGCCCAGGCCAACTATGGGCACACTGGCAGCTACAGTGTCCTGAATATCATTGTGCTGTCCCATGCTGCACCCTCTCTCAGGGTGCCCACTCTCCCCAGGCATGCACACTGCAGTGGAGGCCTGTGACAGGGGTCAGGCCAGTTACATGTAGGCGCACAGCTGAAGAGGTTAGTCCAAGTTTGTGCACAGCAGTGGGGACCAGCTGAAGTGGTGTGTCTGCTGGCATCTTGCACTTGAGCAGCTGCAGAGGCCTGAGCTGGCTGCTGGTGTACTTCCTGACCTCCAACAGCAACAGGGGAAAGATAGAGTGGCCCATGTCAGCAAACATGACTACCTGTGGAATGAAAGCTGGTGGAATCTGCAAGGGGTGCACTGTGGATGCTGCGTCTATACTTGCTATTGGCTTTGGATAAGTGACAAAATCTGTTGGGATTATCCACTGAGCAAGTCTCTGAGAACTACAGTCACCCCCTGAATGGCTGCTGCCAGAAGCCCCTGTTTTATACCCTTCAGCTTAGCTGGTCTGGATGGTGTGAAGCTGAAGTGGGACTTTCGCGCAGTACTCCAAAAGCTAGAGAAGCTGGTACTCACCTTCTCTTCCTTTCTTGGCAAGCAGAACTCTTTCTGCCTGGGAAGATTCCTCTTGGAAATGTACAGTGCCGGCTTAGGGAATGGGATGATACGAGCAAAATGAAGTTGTCTTCCTTCTCTTCTTATGCAATTATTATCAGAATTAATTAATTTATTGATTGATTTCCACTGTGTTGCTAAAACCTCCTAAGTTGACTCTGGTGCACTTCCAGAGCTATTTTGGCTCATGGATAGCTGTTTAATCATTGATCTTTGTGAAGGAGTGGGGAGACTGGGGTCTCCTGTATTATCATTTTAGTCTACTCTGTCTTCAAAATACTTCCCTTGCACATTTTTTTATTTACTCTTTTGCTTTTTCCAATTACCAATAAAAATGTCTTCATTGTAAAATAAAACCAGCATATATCAGAAATGTATAGTTTGGACAGAGAACATTCTCCAAATCTAGACTCTTGTCAGGCACATATTTGCATGCTTGGAATTGTAGTACACAGATAATTATATATGCTGCTTTTGGGGGCTTATTACATTTTCCTCAGATTGCCACATGGTCTTTAAAAACCTATATTTTAATGGCTGCGTAAAAGTGCATTAAGTGATTTTTCATCATTCACTCATAGGTTTGTCTTTTTTATTGTTTTCAATGTTTTTATAATACTATTGTAATTAACATTGTAATGTCAGCTTTAGGCGTATTGTGTGGATTATAGCCTTAAAATAAAGGATCAAGGTGGGTTTACCGAGTTTAAGACTTTAAATATGTAATATCTGTCTTTCCGAAGAGTTTTGTGAATCTGTTTTTAACCTGTTATATTGTAATATCTACAATATAAGTGTCATTCAAGAAGGGTCTTTCATTTCAGGTAAAAATTGATTTCACAGAACCAAATCTTGTAGGTTCCATGGTTTATGACTACCACATACAACAACAACAACAAAAAACATGGGAAGACTAGTGAAAAACCTTGATAAATGAGCTGATTAATTGAGTGTACCAGAGCAGGGCTTTATGTTTTAAGCACAGGATGCTGCTGCTTTCTTTGCTTGTGGCCAGATGTTTTGGCTTAAAATTACAGAGCCTTCTACTGGATATAAATTTTTTGATCTAAGGTGTGTGGTGTTTATAAGCAAAGGTTTAAATTGTGATAGTTTTGAAAGCTCTTTTACCTAGCACGTTTTACTAAAGATACATTTATTTTTTCCTTCTTCAGAAAACAGCATTTCATAGAAGCCAGACCCTGGGCTACAGGAACGGTTATGCAGTTGCTCGACGTCCAACAGTTGGGATAGGCGGGGGCCGGCTCCAGGTCAACCAGCTGTCCCAGGCTGACCTGGATGAGCTGGCCAACAAGGCACCCAATCTGACTTATGGGCCACCCAAGCAGGCCCCACCTGCAAGTTTTATTCCTGCGCATGTGGCTTTTGACAAAAAGGTATCATCTGGGATTCTCTGGACCCCCTTGAGTTCAAACTTCTGAGAGCCAGCTGTTTTCAAAAAGGTCAACAATAAACCACAGGTTTTCCAGAGTGCTCTGAGGAGAAAATTATTCAGATGCTTCCACCCTTAGTCACAGACAGCTGAACTCAGAATTGAAAGAGCCTTTCTTTAGTCAGGAAGCCGATTACAGAAAACGATTCCCTGTAGACCTCACTGAAATATTTTCCAAATACGGTTAAAGAAAAGTTGGGTCAATTCTGAATGCTTGAGTTCATATTGCTCTATGTTTACCTGCTCTGTGTTTTCTATTTTTTTTTTTTTAAGTTTTATATTCTGTAATGATGACAAATCCTTAATCTCTATGAAATGCAAAATGTCATCATGAAACAACTCCATCTATTGTCAGTTTTCTCCAGGCTGCCTCTGTAAATTTTTGTTCTTCAGGGAATGTTTTGGGTTTGGCATAACATAACCAAACGGTAGTATAAGATATTTGTTTGTGTCTTATTTTCCCTTATGCTTTTGTAATGTGAGTTAACCTTATTTCCATCTGTTGACATCATCCTTGATTTTCCTTGTCAGTGAGCTTGCTCTTTTCACTTGGGCAAGGTAGTCCTAACCCTGGACATATAGCAGCATCACCGGTGAGACTTTAAGAAACTCGGATGCTTCTCCAGTCCTCATTGATTCTGACTTCCAGATGATTATTTTATGTATAACTGGGTCTGAGAACTATTGACCAATTTTTTAAAGTTAGCTTTACTAACTTACTCCTAGCCTATTTTTCTTTTTGTCTTTTTCTTTTATTATTTTATTAATTGTCTGTACTATTTTACCTTTATTGTATGCCTGTTAAAGCTAGAGTCTTGAAGATACAGATCAGTCTGGTAGTAGAACTATACCACTTATGTTAATAATCACTTAATTAAAAAAAAATTAATGTATCAGCCAGAAACCCTGTAATCCCCTCTTCCTCATCTTTGTTAACTCATTTGATGGGAACATGCTCACATATTCATTCAAAGCCTGAACCTAAACATCCACTAAGCGGTATCAGTTATTCAATTGGATATTTCTTTACCCTTTTGTTGTTTCTCTTATTTATTTACAGCTATCACAGGCACTGCAAAATTAGTAAATAAGGGAGGGGGTGAAAATACAAGAGAGGAGTGGGAGAGGTATTTAATAATTTATCAAGGTATAAATCCTGGTAGGTTCAATTTTTATTGACAAGAATAGTGACTAGCTATTATAATCTAGAAAATGATAAAATCATTTTCTTATAGTCATAAGAAAATATTAATAAAATTCAGAGAAGAAGAAATTATGCCTGAATAGGAACTAGGCTTCATTTTTGTTTGTTTGTTTATTTGTTTGCTGCACTAATGTCATTACTTAATTTATGCTTTTAAAATAGTATTATTCATAATTCAGTTTTTAAAAGATAGTGGGCACGAAGAAGAATATTTATATTTTATTGTCCTATTCATTTTACTTGGATTGTCAAAATTTCTAGATAAATAATTCTTACCATAGATAATGGTAGTAAAATTCATGTTGGTTTTTTTTTTTTCTCAATAAGGTAATTACATTTTTTCTGAATTAAATTCATTTAAATATTTTTAGGACTACCCAGAGGTGCATTTAATATAAAACATACCTGTCCATATTTTGGACATTCTTTGTCTTGTTCCTCATCTTTAGAATGCATCTTCACTTCTTACCCAGGCGATGAACACCGAGACATTTGTTGTGAGTGCCCTCATCTGCTTTGCTCCCATACAATTCTCCTCATCACTATGTTCTGTTTCCCAGGCTAACTTCCCACTCTGTGTTCCTGATGTTATGCTCTCATCTTTTTCATTTCTAACTTTCATACTACTTATATTTCAAACATTGTAGTGAATACTTCTTTACCTTGGGCCATCCTGCCCTGTCCTAAAAAAACTTTTTATTAAACCTGTAACTGCTTTAAGCAATAGCTCTTTATTTCTCACTTGATTGTCAGATCACTGAACAATCTGACTTCTCTCTTCCCTCAAGCCCCAAACTGTTTTTCTTGGGTAGCCAGTGTTGTCTTTGTTGCTAAAAATAGAGAGTTGTTTTGTTTTTATTTTTCTATTTTTATTTTTGGCCAGCATTCTCTTTGACCTATTTGCAATACTTGCCATTATTGACCCTCCCTTCCTTCTTGAAACTGCTTTTCTTTTGCTCCCATGACTCTTCAGTCTCCTAATTTTCCTCTTTCTCTCTGTCTAGTTGCTCCTACTCCGGCCTTCCTTTCTCCTCTCACTTTTTAACTTTAAGCATTTTCAAGGTTTTGTTCTATTTCATTATTGTATATTTTTGAGACATCACACCCATTTCTGTGGTTTTAACTATCATCTCATTGTAGACAATTATCAATATTTCCATTTCTGACCCTTTTGAAATTGCCAAGGAATATCTTCACCTGGATGAGCTGTTGGCACTGTAGGTTCTGTATTTCTCTAATCATCACCGTTTCGCAGAGATATGCTCTTTCTGCATGGTTTCACTAAGTAATTAAAGCTTGAAACTCGAGCTATTTTTGGCGTTTCTTTTCCTTCACTCCCCACATTCAGTGAGATGCAAAGTCAAGTATCTCTAACTTCCATTTCCTTTGATATCAAACAAGCGGTATGTTAACTGTTAACACATTGTTAACTGCTGTGTGAATTTCATACTTGTTTTTTATGCTCATACAAGTCTAGTGCTTGGATTATTCCCCAAAGCACATTATGTCATTCTCTGGGAAAATGCCTTCAGGCCCTCTTAACCAGTACTGTAAACATTACCCCTATCTACCTAGCTGCACTAGTCCCCCAACTTGAAACTCATCCCTGATTCTTCTTTTTCCTCACAATTCACATCTAATCTTATTAACAAGCACTGTCATTTCTACCTCTAAAATGCATAACTAATCCATTCATTTACTTCTATCTCCACTATTTCTATTAATTCATTTTTCATAGAGCAGCTAAGCTTGTCTTTTAAAAATAGTTATCAGATTATGCCACACACCAACCTAAAACACTCCTATGGCTTTCCCATTGTATATAGACTAAGATTCAACTCTACAGGTTCTTCACAATCCTACTAGATCTCGTCCTCCCTGTTGCTTCTCCAACCTCATTATGGACCCCTCTTTTTCTTACCCACTGTGTTTCAATCACACTAGATATATTTTTCTTTACTTTCTTAAAACTGTAGCACTTTCTCACCCCTTTCAGGGTCTTTGCACATACTGTTCCCTACCTAGAATAGATTTCCTGTGATTGCTGCTCAATAAATATTAGGTTGGTTTTTTTTTTTAAGACTTTTATTTTATTTTGTTTTTTGAAAGAAGGTGAAAGAGAGAGAGAAAGGGGGAGGGCCCAGAACAGTCTCCATAGTTGTACATCATTAGTTGCAACATGGTTTCATTCCACACAGGTGGATGTGGGGCCCAAACTGGGCATGAACCATACTAGGGGCCTCCCATGTGGAAGGCGAGAACCTTCACTGCCATCCTGGCAATTACCAGTTGTGGTACAGTTCAGCACAAGGGTTTGTATAGGCTGGAACCAGAATTTGATCCCCAGATTTAATGGTTGCAAGGCAAGCTCTCAACCTGCTGAGCTATTCTGGCATCCCCAATAAATATTTGTTTTAAAAATGAGATGAATTGTTATTTAACAAATAAAATTAAGTTTTTTACTGTGTCTAGTGCTGGAAATTGACAAGCTTAACACGCAAAACACACACATAATAGAGTAAAATAAAGAAATAATAGAAAGTAAGACTAGGCTTTTCATAATTCTTTGTGATATAAAAACATTTGTCCAGCATTTTCCCATTCAATCTTGAAGTAATTGCATATTTCCATGTTTATTGTGGCATTCTGAGCACTTCCTGGGAGTTACAAGACCTGGATTCTAATTCTGAGTCTTCTGCCAACTAGTGTTGGGATCTTAGGGAGTCACAATCACTAGTTTTCTCATCTATAAAATTAGCTTAGAATGATGATAATTAGAAATCCATCAAATGCATGTAAAATTTCATGAAAAACATTTTAAACACAATATCTACCGGTAAATTTTTTTTCCTTCATTTCTACGTGCATCAAAAGCTTATTCTATCTGAGGATGCTAATGTTATCCTAATTACTTGCTAAAGACCTTTCCTGTATTAACTTCTTTCTCAGTCAGTTTTTTGTAGGAGGAACACAGAATTCTTGATTCTAAATAAAGAAGTAGATGAGTCCCTTTTTGATTAACAAATAAGTACTTTGGTGGTTAGAGTACTCTTACTTGAGACCTCACATGTTAGCTTGGCTCTCTGTAACATGAATTAGTATCGAAAACGTAGTTTTAGCTATATGTGTAGATCATAAGCCAGAGGAAACTCAAGTGCTTATTGGACAAACTGATCCATATTAAATAATCAGAGGTGGATGTAGAGACAGAAGAAACTTCTAGGGGGTGTTTTAATAGGTAAAAATTTTACCACTTACCATTTATGTAGGAGAACAAACTCCCAAATAACCAAAGAAATTGAGAATTTAATGCCCTAGTTAAATGGAAAATCAGCTTCTTAGATAAGTACCAAATAGACCATACATACATCATCATTTAACTTTTTTCCTATGTATTCTAAATGTACTAAAGTGAATATAAAAAATAAAATGAGCTGTACCTTATTTAATTTTTCTTTGCTTCAAAAGGAATTTTTGATTAAAAAAAATGTTTAGACTTTACCAAATGATCATGTCACAATTCACTACTGTAGATGCACAGAGATAGGAGATTAGTATTCATCTGTACTGATCATATGACATAGTCTAGAAGGTTTCCAAATAACTCATTTAAATCTTTTTAATATAATACAAAATTCTGGTTATTTAAATCTTTAAAACTGTGTGCGCGTGTGCCTATGTGTGTCCCTCCTGCCTCCCATTCTGAGGTCAAATTCCTGTTGCCAAAGGCATTTTCATGCCCTCCAATCTTAGAAAACAGACAGCATAAGAACAGGAGTAAGCCCCACGGCTCAATCTTTGGTCTTCTGTCTGTGCTCACTCCTTTGTTCCAGACTCATGGCTTGAAATGTCCTTTACACAGTGATGTGCTGTGTCCTGAATTCTACATGGTATATGTAATTGTCTATTTGACATGTCTTTAATAAACACCTCAAACTAAGCATGTTCAGAACTTAACTCATGATTTTGTCTGCCCACCCTCAAATCTACTTGACAGCCTTCCCCATGTCAAAATGATAGTAATTCTATCCTTTCAGTTGTCCAAGATGTTTGAGTCATCCTGGTTTTTCTCTAATATTGAATTCTTTCTCAAACTTAGTCCTACATCTCAGATTGCCCCCTGCAATATCAACTTGTGCTGTCACTTATGTTCAGCAAGTCTAAAATCAAACTCACCATCTGCCCTACCAAAATTATCTTCTTAATGCCTCCATTTTTATGAGAATCATCACTATATTCCCAGCACGTGTTTTCCTCAATGCCTTATCTGGCTTCCATTCTACTTCCTCACTATTCATCTAATCAACCTTCTTTTGTTTTTCCATGGCTGATTATTTAGTACTGACATGGAAATGAAGCTGCTAGAGTTAAGGTCTTTAAGCCATCTTATCAAGGAACACATTAGTAAATAGTCTACACATAGTTTAAGTATATAAAGCAGAGGTCAATAAATGTTTTCTGTATACTGCTTAAAGAAAATATTTTAGGATGTACAGCTATCTTAGTTTACTTGAACTGCCATAATAAAATACCGCAGACTAGTGGCTTAAACAATAGCAATTGGGGAAGCCGGGATGGCTCAGTGGGTTAAGCGCTCACTTTGCAGCGCCAGGGACCCAGGATCGAATCCCAGCCCCAGCCTGGGTGGACCCATGTGCTGAACTGGGGAGTGCCCCCAGTTCAGTTCTCAGACCAAAATCAGGATCTTTGGTTTCTGGTGAGGGCTCTCTTCCTGTCTTCCAAGCAGCTTTTTTCCATGGGCACAGAGAGAGGGTGGCAAGCTAGCTCTTTCTTTTTACAAAGCCACCAGTTGTATTGGATTAGGGCCCCACCCATAGGACCTCACTTAAGATTAATTACCTATTTTTCCATGTATAAAACTCCCATAGGTATAAAACGATTCCTACTTTTCTAACCCAACATTAAAAAATCAATACCAGTACATGGGTTATCCCGTGTATAAGATGAACTCCAATTTTTGGTCTAACAATGTTAGACAAAAGTATCATCTTATACATGGAAAAATACGGTACCTTGTAAAGACGCTTTCTCCAACTATAGTCATGTTGAGGGTTAGGGCTTCAATGTATGAATGTGGTGGGAGGACACCATTCAGACCATAGCAGCAGCCCATATGGTTTTTATCATAACTACTCACGACTCTGCTCTTATAATAGGAAAGCAAATAAGTATTTACAAAATTATTTGTGGATACTGAAATTTGAATTTCATATAATTTCCATGTGTTATGAAATTTTATTCTTTTGGTTTTCTGTAACCATTTAAATATGTAAAAATCTATTCTTAGTGTATATATAATAGCAGGTGACAGGTAGATTTGTCCCATGGACCACAGTTTGGCAGCCTTTGATTTAGAAGATGGGAGTGATCAATAATCAAATCTCCCTGAGTGATTCTTGTTACCAGAGGGTACTTGATATTTTTTAGGTAAGAAACGAACACCATTTCTCCTTACTTTATGTGTTATAGGTGCTGAAATTTGATGCGTATTTCCAAGAAGATGTTCCTATGTCAACTGATGAACATTATAGGATTCGTCAAGTGAACATTTACTACTATCTAGAAGATGACAGCATGTCTGTCATAGAGCCCATTGTGGAAAACTCTGGGATCCCTCAAGGCAAGCTAATCAAACGCCAGCGGCTAGCCAAGAATGACCAGGGAGACCATTACCATTGGAAAGATCTAAATCGAGGAATAAACATTACAATTTATGGCAAAACATTTCGTATTGTTGAATGTGACCAATTCACACAGGTATAGTATATATTTTTGGAAGTTATGGTGTTTCGGGCATCAATGCTAATTTATGGAAGGATATATTTCATTTATTAAGGTAAGACAAGGACACTGATCATCTGTCCTGTATGGGTTATGATATATAATAGGTTAATTTGGTATTTGTGTACATGCTGATATGTGCCAACACTATGTGGTGACATTTTTTCCACAATAATAAGGATACATACCCATTTAAATAAAATTAAACTTCTGTCATAGTTGAACTATTCAATAAGAAACCAGTTCACATTGCTAGTTCAAAAAGAGAGGAGGGGGAAGTTGCACCCTTGATAGGATGGAAATTCAAAACAGGCATTGGACAATTTATCTGAAGTTTGAATTTACAACAACAATAGTACCTCTATTAGCAGAAATGAACCTAAAATTTTTTATACAATTTATATTTTTTCTGTAAATCATGTTTGCTATATTCTAGGGAAACTTACTATATAGAGAATTCATGAAACAGAACCATTTTTAAAGGAAAAATGCTTTTTCAAATTGATAAAAATCCTCTACTTCCTCTATTCCATAACAATGGATTTTTGATAACTTTTCATACAGCAGAGAGAGACAGAGAGACTGACCTTTCTTTAGCACAAAATGTATTTAATGTGTGGTCAATTCCAAATTTGTCTTAGTTAAATTTTTTTCTAGAAGCAAAGATAGTTTCTGAATTATTTTATGCCTTTAATCTCATGTTACCTAATACCAGCTCTGATTAATTTTTACCATGCACTGAACTCTTATAAATTTATTTATTTATTTTTATTTAGTATTTATTTAGCAAATACTTTTTGAGTGCTTGCTATGTTCCAGGCATTGTTCTAGGTGCCAAGTATAAAGAATTTTCCTTATGGAGGTTATTGCATTCTGGTTGGCACAGACAGACAGACTATACACAAATATATGTCAGATGACTTTACAGCTGTAGAAGGAACTAACGCAGAGTAAAGGTGATGTGCGTCTCTCTTCTTGCCCTCAAAGACATTCCTTTGTGTCTCCTCCTTCTGGGATACTTTAGAAGAATCTTTTCAAGGAATTTAGGCTTTATCTAGAGACAGGAAGAACAGTCAACCTGAGGAAGCTTCTACATTCCTGCCTAAATCTCTATGGTAAGGTTAACAAAGGGCTTGGTTTTCTGTTGAAAGCAACAGAAAGAAGTAAAACACCTATTAAATACCTCTGTCAATAATCCTGCTATGCTAATACTCCATCTCAAGAGAGAGGAGAACTTCATTTATAGTCATTATCTCCAACTGAGTAGTTTTACTATATGTTAAGATCATAATATTTTAAAGATTTATTTTGATTGTTTTTGACAGAGAGAGAGAGAGAGAGAGAGAGAGAGAGAGAGAGAGAGAGAGATATACAGAGGCAGAGGGAAGAGGGAGGGCACAGAACAGTCTCCACAGTTGCACATCATTGGTTTTTCCACATAGTTTCATTCCACAGGTGGGTGTGGGGCTGCACCAGGGCAGGAACTGGACGGGTTCTCACCCCAGTGAGAAACAAACTGGGGAACCAGTTCAGCATATGGGTCCTCATGGGCTAGGGCCGGGATTCAATCCTTGGTCCCTGGGGCTGCAAAGTGAGCGCTTAACCCACTGAGCCATCCCGGCTTCCCCTAGATCATAATATTTTAATATTGAAGGGATATTGGAGACTACCTAGTAATAATTCAATACTAAGAATATAAGCTACTTAGCAGTAGGGGTAATTCTAGGAGCCAAATATTTTATGCCTGTGTCCTGTATGTCTTCTGTTGAATTGTCCAAAATCAAACCACACAATTCTCAAAAGCAACCCAGATTTCAGGTTAACTTTCATTTCCAAAATGTAAACAGATGCCATGGGATTGTTCTTTTCTGGTTATCAAAAAAAAGGTACATACAGTTCACTGTGGTGTTTTGAAGAAGAAGAAATGTCAAGTTCTAGTAAAAGATATAGTGACTCTTAAAATAATAATATATTTATTAATAATTAGCAAAATAAAATTTGTGATCATGTCAAGTTCAGATGCTTTTTTAAACTTTTTCTGGTGAGATTCAAACAGTTGATTTGTCTTTCCTGCTTTGCTAAAAACTTGCTGGTCTAAAATAACCTATACAAAGGTATACTTTCTTTTCCTTTTTCTTTCTTTTTTCTTGGTCTTTGTTTGTGGGGACACTTAATGATATACTTTAAAAAAATTTTTTTTTAAGATTTATTTTTATTGTTTTTGACAAGAGTGAGAGATACAGAGACAGAGACAGAGAAGGGGGTGGGCCCAGAACAGTCTCCATAGTTGCACATCATTCGTTTTTCCACATAGTTTTATTCCACAGGTGGGTGAGGGGCTGCACAGGGCAGGAACTGGGCCGGGGTCTTCACCCCAGTGAGAACTGAACTGGGGACACTCCCCAGTTCAGCATATGGGTCCACACAGGCCAGGGCTGGGATTCGATCCTCGGTCCCCAGGGCTACAAAGTGAGCGCTTAACCCACTGAGCCATCCCGGCTTCCCCTGATATACATTTTAAAAATTAAATTTGTTGGAGTGATGTTGGTTAGCAAAATTATATATGTAGGCTTCAAGTGTACAATTCTATAATACATCATCTATGTGTTGCATTCTATGCTCATCACCCAGAGTCAGTTCTCCTTTCATCACCATCATATATTGTTTTAAGTGAGTTGGAAAGCTGGAAATGTGATTTCAGCTTAACATCACCATTGTGCAGCTTGCCCCTAAACCTGATATGAATTACATATCATTTGAAACTATGGTTGGGTTTCAGATGTGTGTATGTAAGAAATCCTAGGACTTACCGTACTCTGTACTTAGGCACCTAACTAAATTTCATTGATCTGATTTCATATTTAGAGTTTATTGTATTGCCTCTCAATTTTATACTATAGAACACATAAGGTAATTATCAGTTATATGCATTATAGAGTTGACAGTTGGAGGCTCAGTACAACTAAGATGTGCTCAAGCTGCAAACTAATGGTTAAGCTAGGCAGTGGCACAGTGGCATGGCAATTATTACAAGTATTTTTACTCCATCAGTTAATACTTACTTGACGAAACTTCAAAGAAGATGATTATTATTAATTTTGAACTATTTAGGTATTTTTGGAAAGTCAAGGAATTGAATTAAATCCACCTGAGAAGATGGCTCTGGATCCTTACATTGAACTCCGCAAACAGCCTCTTCGTAAGTATGTCACTCCATCGGACTTTGATCAACTCAAGCAGTTTCTCACCTTTGACAAACAAGTAAGTGACCTAGGCACATTGGTAGGTTTACTGGTTTCCAAATGTGGCACTGATTATTAGCAAGCTATTTAGGTATATCTGTGCTTTGAAACAGTACAACTATAATATAATGTAATCATTTGATACAGTGCTATTTTTCTGGTTTCATCTAGAGTTAGAGGTTTAGGAATGCCTACATTCTGTATTGGAGATCCAAAGAATATCATGAAATTAAGTCTCATGAGTTCCACCAAACTTTTAAGTCGTAAAGCAATTCCTGAGCTACATCTGCTTCCCACTTTACATTTACAACTAACAGCTTTTTTCCACAAATATGAGTTAATCTCATAGAATCCTTTGGGAAACCTTAAATGAATAATTGGGAAATTTCAAAGCTATTGTATACATGTAGGTTAAATGTTAAAATGCTAATTTCACAGAAATTCCATTGCAGATGCTTGTTGAATTTTATGTTAATGTATGAGTACAGAATGTTCTGGGCATATCCCAGCTCTGTTCTATCCTTCCTGTCCTCCTCCTCGTGAGCCGGTGATTTCAGTCTTCTCTTTTATTTACACTAAAGGGAAAGAGAAAACAAAGAGATCACCTTCAGTTGCTGCTTTGCTGTATTTTTTTCTCTTAGCCATATAATTCCTTTTAGTTCAGAAAATTTTACCTATCAGTCTTTTAAGGTCCTTCTTTATATCATATTTCTGTTATTATTTTGTATTTAAAGATTGTGTTAATACTGTTACCAGAAGATGTGTGTTGATGAAACTAAAAAGACTGATTAATAAATGAAAATTCTTTCTATACTAATTATATATAAACCATTTAATATATAATACCTTTATTAATTCATATAAACCACTGTATGAAAGATTCATTGCTGTTTTAATTCAGCTTCTCTTTCCCTAATGTTTTCATTCAAAGTGAATTCTTTCTCAGAACAAACTTATAAGCTTATTATTTAATATTTTCCAGCTGTTGACATCTGATATATAATTTCAGATGTTTTTGTATCTTTGGTAAATTTTTTTTGCTTTTTAACATCTGAGATTGCTTCATACTCTAATCTTTTTATTATTGTGTGATAGTATATAAATGCCAAAGTAACTAAGTTAAACTCTCCACTTATAGAACTCTTATTTAAGTGACTATGTTGAATTTCTCAAAGGTTCTTAGATTCTATGCAATCTGGGATGATACAGACAGCATGTTTGGTGAATGTCGAAACTACATCATTCATTACTATCTTATGGATGATACGGTAGACATTCGAGAAGTCCATGAACGAAATGATGGGCGAGATCCATTCCCACTCCTGATGAACCGCCAACGCATGCCCAAGGTTTTGGTGGCGAATGCAAGTATGTTTGATTGGGTTTATCTTCTGATAATTAGGACTTCTTTAGATCTCAATGGAGTTACTTAGTCAGTGTTGTCATGCCCCTTTACACTTCGGAGGCTCTTGCTATGTTCTTCTAGTTACTTAAAAAATGTCTTAACAGCTTTTCCATAATTTCCTTCCTTGTTCTGCCCTTCATCCAGGCTTGCCTATGAAATGGTCTGGTGGAGATGCCTGATACCCAAATCAAGGAAACAAAACCAAAACAGCAGTGGAAAATTTATTAAGAATGTGGAAGAGCAAGGCTTCTGAACCAAAGCAACTTAATATTAGATTTTTAGTGCATTTCTAAAACAAGCTGGTTTCATTCAAAGTTACAGCTTACCATTTTTGTATGTGGATTCTTGACTTTGCTTATCACCTCAACTATTTCCTAAACAGGAAGTTTCTATGTGGGATAATTTGAGATTAGAAATGGCATGTCTGTGACTCATAGAGGTGGAGCTCCATTGTGTCAACACTTGTTCTTTCTTTGCTGGTGTAAAATAACCTAGTGGATTGGAGAGTGAGAATGCAAAAAAATGCAGTTAATGCCTGCCATCCATCAATATTTCTCTGGAATAAGTAGGATTGCTTTAGTTATTGACTTAGTAATTTAAGAATTTTCTCTTATAAAAATGTCATCTTAGTTGCATACAGTGACATCTCTCATGCTTGGATGGCTGGCAGAACTCTGTAAAACTTCTATTGATTTTTTCCCCCTTTATTTTATTTTTTTGGAGCTAGAAGATAATAAATTCCAGGTATTGTGCAAGAGGTTTTTTTCAGAGGTTATAAACAAATTGACGTTACAAACAAAGTGGAAGTCTGAAGGCTAAATTCAATGTACCCACATGTGTTTCTTGGCCTGCGTAGTGTTTTTAAAAAATGCAGTGTTGGGGAAGCTGGGATGGCTCAATGGGTTAAGCTCTCACTTTGCAGCACCGGGGACTGAGGATCGAATCCCGGCCCCGGCCCGTGCGGACCCACATGCTGAACTGGAGAGTTCCCCCAGTTCAGTTCTCTCTCTGTCTCTGTCTCTGTCTCTCTGTCTCTCTCTCTCTGTCAAAAACAAAAAACAAACAAACAAACAAACAAAACCCCAGCAGCCTTAAAAAAAAAATGCAGTGTTATTTGGGGGCAAGGAGTTGGAGATTTCCATCATTGGCAGAATGGATAAACAAAATATGGTAATGGTATATCTTGTGGATAAACAAAATATGGTAAAGATATATCTAAATAAATATATAGTAGTTAAAAGCAACAAACAAAATCTATAAGAAAGCAAATGGATACATCTTAAAAACATAGTTATTTGTAGAAAAAAAGTAAAATGAGCTGTATAATGCAATAACATCTACATAAATTAAAATATACACAAAGCTATACACAGTACACTTATAATAAAAAAGCTGCATATTAGAATTATTGCATGTGAAGTAGAGAGAAATGAGAGTGGGGAAAGAATAAAAGGAAGAAAAATCATCATTTCATATTTAAAGAGTTAATGTTAAAAATCTCTTTTGAAAAATGAGAATAATTGTTAACATGGCTTGTATTTTCAGATAGCAACAACTAGATCTGTGCCTTAGTTCAACATCATCTAGTTGCTGCTTACTATATTCTTATATTTAGCCTCCTGTAAGAACCCTCTTGGAGTTCTATGGCGTTGGGACTAATGTATTAATTTTGGCCTTTCACATTGCTTAAATGAGCCTGAGATTCCTGCCGTCTGGAGCTAACAAACATTAGATTTACAATAGAGTAAGAGGAAGAATGGGAATGTATTCAGAGTAGCATGGAAAAAATGTCACTAAAACTGAATTCCTTGAAATCTCAGGTCCCATGTTTGTCTCCTCTGCCTTATCAATATCTACATCTATAATTTTCAGTAGGTAATCATCCTCTTCTATAACTTTCCAAATTTTAACAAAAGTCTCATCAGTAATATGGAGAGGCAAATGTAGGGTCATTTTAAGAAGTAAGGAATGTAAAAGGTATTGCTAGTCATGTGATAGCAAGACAGAAAAGGCTAAGCTCCCATCAACTAAATAATACCTTTGACCAAACTAGGGCTAATGAGGTGGTGTTTAATTGACTCTCAAATGCATTTATCCAATAGATGATTTTTACTAAATTCAATTAAACAGAAGTTAAATATGGTATAGGACTTATTTCATGTTCTAAGTGCTATGGAGGATAAAATGAAAATGTAATGTCCAGACTTAGACTCCCTGGTCTTAAGTCACATCTTGTGACTGGAGAGAAGTCATATAAATACACAAAGCTGTTAAACAATAACACAAGTGTACCAGATTATCTGATTATGTAACTAGTTATGTCATTTAGACAGAGCTCAGAAGAAGAGTTGTGTGCTAGAATGAATGACTAAAGAAGGCTCTGTGGGAGAGCTGGGATTGGACCCAGACTTAGAATGGCAGAGAAGAAAGAAAAAGAGCACTTCGCACAGGGGAATAGGAGCAGAAGGTGAGAATTAGGGACACGTTTGGTGTATTTGTGGATGTCCACCAGACTGTGTCTAGGGAGAGTTTATGTTGGACAGTAACAGGAAATTACAGGAGTATCTTTCAAAAGTCCCCTCTGCCAAAGTCTTCTTGTAAATAGTTAAAATAAGTCAAAATTATATATTTGTAATGGATGGATTTAAAATACCTAAAACTTCTAATTCTAAAAATTCTGAGTTCTTTCTTTGTTGAAGGTAACTGCAGTTTACCAGTATTGTGACTAATACCAAAAGAAGGGTATTTGGCTCACAAAAGCATTCTACTACTACTCAGCTATTAAACCCAAGGCACTAGGTTCTGAAGGTCTGTTAATTAATTATCCTTTAGACTGACTTCCATTTTTTTATCTTGCCTTTTCCTGAGTAAACATGTATGTCAAACAACATCAAAATTGTACACTCTAAATATGTGCAGCTTATTTTAGTCAGTTGTACCTCAATAAAGTTTTAAACATATAAATCCATACCTAGATATGTTTTATTGACTAGTCAAACTAAAGTAATGATATTGAATTTATGGAGGTTAGAAAATATCCAGGTAGAATTAATATATATTATAATAATGTCAGAGAGAGGATTTTTAAAAAGTAAATTTAAAAACTTATATTTATTGAGGTAACATTGGTTAACATTATATAAGATTTAAGTATACAATTTTATAATATATCATCTGTATATTGCTTTGGGTATTCACAGTCTACTCTCCTTCTATCACCTTATATTTGACCCTTTTACTCTCTTTATTTTCCTCCATACCCCCTTTCTCAACTTTCATACTATTGTCTGTGTCTATGAGGTTGTTTGCTAAACACACAACTTCTGGAAAAGTTATTTTTTAAGAACATACTTAAGATATAAGGACATAGGAAGCCTAAAAAAGATTCACAAGCAAATGGCAAAATAAGCTGATAAGACTATATTATTATAATACAAATAGACATTAGTGTAAAAAACATTGCTAGAGATAAAGAGAATTATTACATATTACAAGAATTATATTTACTAAGAAAATGTAATAATTCTAAACTTGTATGCAGTTAATAACATGGCTTTGAGACAAAGCAAAAATTTATAGCACTATTACACAAAGTGAATGAACAAATCCATCAAAATGGTGGGAGTCATTGAAACATTCTAATACTGTTAGATCAAAAAAGCAAATCAGGGAAAGCTGGGATGGCTCAGGGGGGTTAAGCGCTCGCTTTGAAGCCTCGGGGACCAAGGATCGAATCCTGGCCCCGGCCCATGCGAACCCACATGCTGAACTGGGGTGTGCCCCCAGTTGAGTTCTTGCTGGGACCTATGTGGGAGGCTCTCGGCCCAGTTCCTGCCCTGCACAGCCCTGTGCCCACCTGTGGAGTGAAACTATATGGAAAAACTAATGTAACTGTGGAGATTGCTCTGGGCCCTCCCCCTTCTCTCTGTCTCTGTCTCTGTTCTCTCTCTCTCAAAAATCAATAAAATAGGGAAAGCTGGGATGGCTCAGTGGGTAAAGCGCTCGTTTTGAAGCCCCGAGGACCGAGGATCGAATCCCGGCCCCGGCCCGTGCGGACCCACATGCTGAACTGGGGTGTGCCCCCAGTTCAGTTCTTGCCAGGGCCTATGTGGGAGGCTCCCGGCCCAGTTCTTGCCCTGCGCAGCCCTGTGCCCACCTGTGGAGTGAATCTATATAAAAAACCTAATGTCAACTATGGAGACTGCTCTGGGCCTTCCACCTTCTCTCTGTCTCTCTCTGTCTCTGTTTCTCTCTGTCAAAATCAATAAAATAAATCTTTAAAAAAAAAAAAAA